>PVIU01000703.1:0-278404 GCA_004026605.1 Ondatra zibethicus
TCTCCTCCTCCTCTTTCCTATTTTTGATTACCTTCTACTTTTTTCTCTTCCAACTTTCTGTGTTATCCCCTCCTCTCTGCTTTAGATCTCACGTCTTCCAATAGTAAAAACAAGAGTCCAAAGAGCTTTGAACTAACATTATAAAACCATATCACATTAGCTTCTATTGGTAGGAATGTTTCCTCTTTACCTCATTTCTCATTATCCCTTTTTTCTAATTTGCTCATTCCTCTTGTTTTCCTCTATAACTCATCTATTTGTTCTACCTGTAAGTGGCATCTGTTCTTGGAACGGAACCTCCTTGAGTCTGTCTATAATGTCCCCCAACCTCTTGGAAGTTATGTCTTCTCATGGTTCTTTGAAAGATGACAGTGGCATACAGGAAATGACATTATATTATTGAAATAATTGTTTTTCTTCTTTTATAAATTCATTCTTTTACTGGCAAGTAAGTTTTCAGAGAAATTGAATCTGGCATAAGTTGATTGTCTGCAGCCATCCATCTCTCTTTAAACCTGCCGTGGATGTGCTTTATTGTGCCAACAGAAGTGCTGGAAGAGAAGACAGCGGGCCACTTATAGAGTTTAATGGAGGCATGATGTGGACATGTGCACATGAGTCTGTGAACCATTGTTTTTCCATTCAAGTTAGGAGTATGATCAGAAGCGTAAGCAAATTGGCTCGGCTCATAGAACACCAATTGCCACGCTATAAATTCCTCATCACGGTGAATTATATTCGGCTTCATGTCAGGTATACATCATGTTAACAGTCACATACTTTTCCTAAGAGATAAAAAATTAATGCTTGACAATTGAACTATGGATTTTGTATAAAGCCCAAAGAGGAATATTTTATGTAAAATGAGGCAGGAGAGCTGTTGAAAGGCAACCCTGTATCTTGCTCACTTGGTGATGATCTGATTTTGTCTCTGAATGTTTCCTCTTGCTTTTAATGGATACTTTAAAAACTAATGCTTTTACTAAAGTATCTCAAGAAATTCTGAAATGTCCTGTGGTGCAGGAGAGATTTTGTGGTTACCAGAAATTCAAGAAGGGCCCTTGGGGGTTAATGCAACTCTTTGCTTTTTAAGGGAAACCTTAAGACTGACACACAAGCATTCAAAATGGACCCCTTTTCAGTCTTATTTGTGGATTATGTAGAGGAACCAGCTTCTCATGCCCACCAGCTCTCCAGTCTTGACTTTTCTGAGAAGATATAGTAAAACATGAGTGATCATTGAAAGTCGCTTTGTGCTCCACTGGTAGGAGGCTGCCCCAGAATCCTGGCCTTTCCTGGAAAAACTCTGTGTGCATTTTACTTTCTGGGTTATCTTTTCTCAAGACTCAGCTACTTGCAATAACCATACTTACCCAGTGTGAGGGGAGATTGAGAAGGGGGAACACTGAGAATCTCCACTTCCCAGAGGTTTTAATATAGAAAGACTTCAGAAAAGAAAGACCTCAAGTTTTCTTCAGCAGTAAAATAGTAGAAACCCTTCAATCATGCCCAAGCCTGCTCATTGCAGTTTAGCCAAAGATCCAAAGGCTGAACTGTTCTGTGAATTTTGTGGCTGCTGGGCCTCCGAGGAGATGGCTGTAAATTCATGTAAACATATATGTTGTTTGCATGTAAATTTGTATGTCACTTTCTTCTTCACATTTTCACAAACTCTAACTTCTTTAGTTGCTTGCTCAAATTGCATCCTTTTCATAAAGTCGTCTTAGGTTTCTTGAAGGATGTTTCCACTCTGGGTGTCTCCTTTCTTGGACTTTACAATGTTGTAGCATCCTCACAGCCAATTATGCATTTCCATGTTCTGCTGAACCCTTCATTCTTCATTTCAGGCATTTACTTAGACTTCTGGTTGTGACTGCATGTTCCATTTCGGCAGGAGTGCTCAGATTCTGGATTCCTCCGTAGTCTATAGCTTGGAGATTGTTTGAGTCTGACCACTTTGGGCTTACCTGAGGACAGATGTGTGCAGACTCAGCACCTTTATTTCTGAAATGCAGTAGCACTTTACTCGTTCAGAATCCACCATGCAAGGTCATGCTAGCACTGAAGGGAAACGTCATGGCATAGTCTCAGTCAGGTCAGGCGTTTGAATTAGAAGCTAGGGTGGAAAAGTAGACATCCTCCACGTCTGGTGAGTTTAGGGTGCTGGGAGATTCTGGAAGTCATTCCTTGGGCCCACCTTAAATCTCTGCTCTTGTTATATATACTTCTTCATGTTTCCATTATTCTAAAGTGTCATGCATATGCACATACACATTCCATGAAATGAGGAAAATAAAACATTCGGAAGCTAAGAAGGCACATGTAAACATGGCAGGAAAACTGATATATCCATGAGAAAGGCAAGTGAACCTTGTATATTTTTTAAGTTGATTTTATATCAATAGCCTCCAAGCTACTATTTTTGTTTTTTCTTGAAGACTATGGACCTGTCTTCTACCTCTTCATATTTGAGCTGTTAAAATACAAAGCTTACCAATGCATGATGTCACAGCCTCCTTACCCAGTGTCTCCCCTTAGGAAAAAAGATTCAATGTCTCTCCTCGACTCTCTTCCATTGTGTATGTATTCCTTTCTCTGCTTATCTCCAGGATCTTGGCATCACTATGAGTTAATGCTCTAGTTTGTTCCAATCACCTTGCTTGGCTACTACTAACACTCTCAAACTGTGCCAAAGATAGATGGAGTCTCAGGTGGGGTTGTTTGAGGACAGTGGTAAAGTGCTTGGTTGTCTGGTTGTGATGTCGACACGCTAGTCTCCTCCTGCTTATCACCTACTGAGGTCTTTTCAGCCTCTTGTGTTTCTGCATAGAATGCTGGCTTCACTTCAGGGTTCTACTGTCACTAGCAGTGTGCCCTGTGCAGGGACTAGGTTGGGTGCAGACCCCATGGAGTTTGAGAGCCCTCATTCCTTCACCACATGGCAGCAGGCTTTGTTAGGTGAGAATAGGAACCTTTTTTATTTTGTTTTTCAGGGACAACCTTTCTGCATAGCACTGTTTGGCAGTATGGCGCAAGCATAGACTGACTGAGGCTCAGGGCACGAGTAATAGAACACATTGAAATCACACCATAGAGCTGCATAGAGTTACTCTCTGGGTTATGTGCGTACATTGTAGAGTTAAAGTTAGTGACCATCAATTTTATATTTTTACAATTTTGTTATTTATCAGTTTGTGTGTGTGTGTGTGTGTGTGTGTGTGTGTGTGTGTGTGTGTGTGTGGTGTTCCTGTTGAGATGTTAGTGACTTGCCTCCTAGGAAGTAATTCAGAACCACAGAAACTTTTCCTATCCTATCTTCATTCCCCATTCCCCATGGTAGAGATATTTCCATTCATAATTGGCGCAGTTCCCCCCTCTTTGCTTTGAGATATTTTAGGCCAAGAATACTTGGCAGTATCCCTTTTGACTTTGACAGCCAAAAAAGCTCCCCAATGCTAATAACAGAATCTCTTGGGCAGTTTACATCTTATCATTTTGGATTTATTTGCTGAAGGCCCTTTCTGCATCTTTACTTAATTTTTCAATTATTCTAGTTCCTAGGGAATGAGTAGGGTCCCTCACTTCTAATAGTTCAGAATTGCTCATTTGGGGTGTCCTGCAGGGTGGTGCTGCCAAAAAACCAGTTCTCCCTGGGGCCTCAGAGAAACCACAGTACAGAAAACCAGGAGATCAGAACAGCATCTCTGAAGGTGTCTCTAAATATCTATTGTTGTTATCCACCCCCCTTTTTTCCCATTGAGTCCTTTCAGTGATGTTTTTCGTGATTTTACCATGAATTTGGTTGGTTGATCTGGCAGTCCCAAATACTCTATCTGAAACTTCCCTGAATTATCTTGACCTTTAGATTACAAAAGAAGAAATGGGTCCTTTGGGATGTGACCACACTGTATTGTGGAAAGAGTCCAAGATGAAGATACAGAATGCATCTGGAGTTGCCTCCTGTTCCATTCCAGCTTAAATACAGACCTGTTTCCATATTCACCTTGTGAGAACCATAGGAAATCCAGCTGGTACATGGCCTCAAGGCAGAGTGATGCGACACTGGCCATGACCAACAGTGAAAAATATGTTTGTATTAGAATCTGGATAGGCAAGCGGGACTTTGTTAGGTGAAGGCAGCATCCCCGATAAGAGGGAAGAGGGCATTCACAAGGTCATGGTGGCATAGATGATGGCAGCTTTGGAAGTGACAAGCCGAGCATGTAGGCCCAGTAGTTTGGAAAAGCAAGCCAAGAACGGATTTCACTCTCCATGTTTGCAGAAGCCATCAGCACTTAAAAATAAGACAGAAGCATCTTCAGATCTACCACTTAGAAAGAGGTTGCTAGCAACCCAGTGGAGACTGGATTGAATGTGGGTATTGAAAATCCACCAGCGAGGAGGCTACCCATGTCTACTAACAGCGCCCTCTCTGTAATCAAAGTTATGAGTTGGCAACAGCTTCCCTTAGTGCCTCTGTGTGCTTCCCTTGCAGCTAAAGACATGCCTTTGCCTAGATTGTCCTGACCTGCGCATGGCATCTATTTCCTGCTGTGATCCTGACTAACACACCCTCCTTTACCCTTCCCCGGTGCCTTGCTTCTTTGTCCATTTCTCCACCAGCTTCACCAGCTTGAAAGCAGCCACACGTCTTTCCAGACAGCACTCATACTTTTTCACGTCTTCACTCCTCTGTGCCATTGACCAGTTCTGTGCCCTTGTGTGCCAGGAGAAATGACGTCAGTGTCAGGGAAGGCCAGAAACAATCGGGGTGCTCCAAAAGACTTCAGAGGGAGACCTG
Source organism: Ondatra zibethicus (assembly GCA_004026605.1). Lineage (NCBI taxonomy): Eukaryota > Metazoa > Chordata > Mammalia > Rodentia > Cricetidae > Ondatra > Ondatra zibethicus. The sequence goes on from PVIU01000703.1 coordinate 4,802, forward strand.
CAGTGGGCTATCAGGACTCTGTATTGTTGGGCTCTGTAGTGAGGGGGCCAGCGCCATTCTAGGAAGAGCAGAGGGGAGTCTGCTGAGCAGAAAACAGAAACTCCTCAGGCCACCAGCTTTCCTGTAAGCTTTGGTGGGTCACAGGGTGAAGCAGCATGAAGTAGAGTTGAGAACCCCTATTTCAGAGTGTGTTTCCTTTTGTAATTATGTTTAACCTGTATCTAAATTATGTGTTTCTGTATCTAAAGCTGAGAAAGAAGTTTTTAAAAGCTGGCCATGGAGGGGAAAAATACCATTAGCTAGCTACTTAGCGCCTAAAAGTTCAGCAGTTTTGCCTCCTGTCCTAAGATAACTAGAATTTACATCCTGTACAAAGCGTAGGTACTCCCGAGTGGAAAGTCACAGTGGTGGGTCCCATGCTCTGGATTTAAGTGTAAGAAGCAGAATTCTCTATGTCTTTTCCTCCAATAAATGCTTCTACTTGCCCCACTGAGAAGGCATTCCTTCTCTATTTGCTGTTGGGAAGTTCCACTTGGACAGGAATATTAGAGTATTTGGGGGACCATATTTTCAGAGGAACACATTTAAAAAAATGAAAAACACACAAAAAGATGAGTCTGGGTACCATGATATTGCAAAGAGCTGTTAGATGAGCTTGGAAACACAACTGATTCCCATTCTCATAACAAATCAACTCTTTAAAAAACTGAAATTTCACAAAGTTAATTTCATCAGTAAATATTGACTCTATTCTCCTGGTCTGAATATATATGTTTCCAGGAGGGAAAAATATGTCTATTTGATTTCTGACTTGATGGTTTAAAATGAAAATTAATCTAGCATCCTGAAAATCCCCTTAGACTTGGGAGTGGATTACACAGTTGCTCATATTCTTCAATGCTTTGCTGGGTCACCATTCATAAACATGGCCGGTCCCTCTCAATAAGATCTCTGACTAGCTGTGGAGGAAAGAGCTAGGAAGGGATCCTGCAGAGAAAACAAAAAATACTTGTTTTAGGCATGATTCATGGGAGATAGGTCAGGAATAAATGTGAGAAGCTTCAAAGTCAGAGGGCTAGGGTTCAGCCAGAGGTTGTGAAGGTTAGGAGTGCAAAGAGTCAAAAATAACCATTTTTGGAGAGAATCTAGGAGAGAGAAAAGCCCCACTGCCATGTTGGAATGGCCAGCACTGAGTCTGCCAGACTCTCCCACCTGCCCCCCAAAAGGCAAATTGCTTCCATAGTTTCCCTGAAGAGAAAAATTTTCAGCCCTAATTGTGCAGGTCCCATGGATTTAATGGATTTTATCACCACATTTGTTGGAAAGGAAGTCATTGGGAGCTCTTATCTTGGGTACCCTTTTCTTCCCTTCATACAATATCCCCACACTGGCTTTCCTGTGGACACCTGCTCAAACTGCTCTGTTTTCATTGGTGAGGCCTCTGAAATTGGCAGCCAACAGCCTGGAGTAAACAATTCTGATTTGTGAGTCAGCAGAGCTGGATCCTAGTCCCCATTCTGCCTGGTGAGCTTTCACCTTCCTGCACACTCAGGTAAAATGGGAAAGTTGAGCTAGGTAACAGGTATGTGCCTTCTGAGCTCCAAATTATGTTTTCTTTTAAGGGAGGAAATTATAAAAATATTAAAATTTCTTTTTGCAGAAAAGGGCATCCTCTGGTAAGTTCGTAACCTCAGCTAAAAGTGGCATGCCCGACTTCATGATTTCTTGGTGTCCATTTGTTATCAGAATCTAGTGACACTTGAGACAGTGGAAGCTTCCTTAGAATATGTAAATGATGTTCAGTCTTCAAAATTTGCAGATAATTACTGCTATAGCTGATTGTTCTCCATTGCTCTAACAAAATAATTACCCTATAAAAAGAAAGGGTGCTTTTTTCTTTTTGTCTCAGAGCTTTGGAGGTTCCAGCTCCAAACTGAGTAGAACTATGACTTTGGATCCTTGTTGGGAGTGCTGGAAGTCAGGATTGGGAAGTGAGCTGCCTATTGCGTGGCTAGGAGGCAGAAGAAAATGTGACTGGGGTTCTATAGTCCCTTTGGGAAAGCCTGTAAAGACTTCCCACACTTTTGGATAGCATCACCCTGGGTCCCTCGGAGGATATTCAATACCCAACTGCAGCACCAAGTAAACGGTGTTTGGTGGAGGGAGCGAACACACTGCAACCGTGCTGTCTTTTGTTTTGTATCAAGTCACATCCAGACTGGGGTTTAGGAAGCAGTTTGGACAATTTAGATCTTCAAAACTGGACCTAACTGGACAAAGATATCTGTGTTGTGTACATGAGAAGAGAAGGTGAAGTGGGAAAATCTATAAGCATGGATTTTGTTCCTCAGAAACAGGATGAGAAATAAAATAAAAGGAAAGTAACTGTTAAAGGCTGAAGGGACACTTTTAATCATCTCCCCCAGGCTTTAGGTAAGAAATTCCTTCAAATGTCATGCTTGGTTGTAGTCAAATATAAACATATACTTTTAAGGAAGTGCTTCTGGAAGATCTGTGATCAGCAGTGGTCCATCCTTGGCATTTCCCAGATTAGGAAGCTCTCCCTTTGGGAAGGACGTGCCAAAGAACTCAGTACATTCCAGAGTCAGGACCTGAGTGGAGATTTTTCTGGGAACCGTGCTCTTTACTCTTCTCACGCTTTTGTGGGTAACTTGTAAGATAATTGATCAATCCTTAAATTTCAGTGTTTCAGAAAAGTTGCTTTGTGTGTGTGCCCCTGAAGAGGTAAAAGTAGCATTACAAGAAACGCACATATGCATGTGCTTAGATAGTTGTTCCTTATGTCCATGCCACTTTACTCTTCATCCCTGGCAGGACGCCCAGATGAAAACCATCACGAGTTAGTGAATTGTGTAACTCGGAGGATGGTTCATCCTCACCTCATTGGGTTGGTCATTATTCGTTCTCTGACCATGATGCAATCAGTTGCTTCAGCAGGATTGGGACCTGCACCCGCCCAGACATGGAGCACACCTCCCGAGTAGAACCTGGTCTTTTCTGTTACAGGGTTGGGTATAAATGCTGAGGAGGCCAGCAGATGTGAGGAAAGAAAGGAATAGAAAGCAATAGTCCAGTTACAGCGGGATTTGTGCGTTAATGCTGATTGTTGGTGGTCTTTTTACTTGCCTTAAGAAGAAATAAAGGGTGACAAATCACACCCCTCGCTGGTGTGCACAAAAGGGGCCAGGATGAGGTCCGTCGGTGTGGCTATCCCCAAAAGATCAGCGTTTCTGGATTGGCTGGTCAAAGCGCTGACCTTGGCAGTAATGTAGTTGCCTTGACAACTGGCTGGGTCACCAGAGACTAATAAGTTAGTCTTGTTCCCTCTAGGAATGGTCTTCCTTACAGCAGCCTAATGGCCGCAGCAACCAACCCTTCAGCACACTGAGGCCCCATGGAGATGTCGGCAGTGTTATGTTTATGGGTTCATATGATAGTACAATAGTTTTCCAGTGGCATGTCTCCTAGCCTCTGTTCCTTGCTCCCTTTGCCCATGACACACATGCACACATAGGCAGGCACATTAATGGTGTGTGTACATGTTCATAGGAGCATGCCTTCACAATTAGACCCTGAACGTAGAGATAATGCTCTTACTCCTAAATTCCTTAAATTGTTTTAATAATTAGTGTTAGTGCTCCGTGGGAATCCTTTGAACATCTCTGCTTTATCTAGAGTTCTGGTTGATTTTTGATGCTCTTAGGTTCTAAAAGAAGGAGTTTGGGCACTATAAAATACCTTTAAGTGAGCAAGAAAAAAAAAACCCTCATACACCATTGTAGGACAAGCTATTATCTTAAATAGACAATGACTTTCTCTTCCCTCTCTTGTGTCACAGATACTGTGCACACTCTTTTGGCATCCCATGTCATCCACTTGGGCAGGACCGAAAGGGGCACTGGTACTGTGGGCAAGCTTCATTTCTACCCTTCTGTTGATTGCAGGGCAGTCCCTTGTTTCATTGCAGCTTTGCCATCCATGCCTTGCAGCCTATCAGATCACCGGTGCGAATCCTTTGGGAATTCAGATTTTTCATGTGAGTTGAGGTGCCTCCAACACTCGAGCCTGAAAATGCTAATTCAAGGGCCAGTGTTTGCTCAGCAGCTGTGTGGTACAGGGAGGTTCAGGGGGCAGAGAATGCTTTACTTCAACGTGCCTGGCTATCTCTTCTTTTGATTTTCAAGATGGCAAGACACCATGAACCTGGGGTAGGGCTAAAATCAACCAAACGTTCCATGACAGTAACCATTGTGTAACTGTGCAAGTGCCTCTGATTCTTATCAGTGACATGTACACTTTGAACACTATCTGTAGGAGAGAGAGAGCATGAGCTTCGTGAAGGATGAAGATGCTAGCTAACTATCTCCTGTCTTCTTAGGAAATTTGATGCAATTGCTTTACATTCTGAGCACATTGTTGCTGGAGGCCTGGAACCGAGCAGCTCTCTTGCTGAGCAGAATATCTTCAGTTGTGCCCTCTCGGTTCTTTAGCATAGCGGTGCCTCCTTAGGAAGATGGTCAGAAATGACGCCAGTGCATAGACGTTTCTGGCTGTTGCTGGGGAAGGAAAGGGTTTTATATTCCTGCTCACGGAAGAAGTGCTTCATGATGGAAGGGTGATAGTGCTGGGCAGAGATTGAAAGAAAGAAGCCAAGAGTCTTGCACTCGGCTGCAGGCCTCAGCAGGTTGATGAAGCTTGGATTTCCGGCACACTAAGAGAGTGTGACAAAGTTGAATGTGTGCTAGACGGGAACACGGTGCCTTCTGTGAGATCTTGGACCTCAGTGTTCCCATCTGTAAATGAGAAGTTGGAATCGGTCCCCAGATCCGTTCCGGCTCTACATTTCCATGCTTCCTCTGTCATTATCCAGCGAAACTCACAGAGCTGTTTCTTCCAGGAAGGAAGAAGCAATGGGATTTGTCCAGCATATATTCTGGAAGTAATTTAGGCCCCAGTCGTAGTGTTTCTACTGAATGTACCAGACACTGTGCCGAATGCTTGCAGTCACAAGGTCTGTGTCCTGTGGGGCTAGCAAACTCACGAGCCACGCTTCTTCCTGTACTTGGGAACCGGAATGGATCTTTTGCTTTAGGACATTCTAGTGATGGGGAAGGGGTAGGATAGTGATGGTGACCTAGTCTGCCATGTTAGACTTAGGAGTTTTGGTCCTCATTGCTTATGAAAACCCCTCCAGAAACCATCGATCAATTAATAATGTCTAGCAAGTCGCGTGTGTGTGTGTGTGTGTGTGTGTGTGTGTGTGTGTGTGTGTGTGTGTGTGTGTGTGTGTGTGTTTATAGGCATGGTTGCAGAGGAATGAAACCAGGCCTCATGACTGCACAGGAAGCATTTTACTGACTGACCTATCTCCCAGGTCCTCTAAGTCTTACAAGGTGGAAATGTAGGAATAAGTAAGGAGAGAGACCCTCTGCTCTCCAGGAATGCTCAACATAATGTCATAGCTAGAAAAGGGAGTGGTGAAGAAGACAGGAACAAAGGGCAGCTAAGAAGAACAGGGTGATGTACTGTAGGCTCATGAGCAAGAGAAGAATCTCCTAAAAGATTCATCTAGCTCATTGGGTTTGGGCAAAAAAAATCTATAAAAGCATAAAATGTTCTCTGAAAAACCTGTAGAAAACCTGCAAGATATGTTTAGATTGGAGGTTGTGGGAAATGGCATGAAGGACTTTAGGCACAAAAGAGGAGAAAATGGGTGAAACGTGGCCAAATTCAAGGGCACATTGAGAATGAATGATTCTTTACAGTCACTTGTAACAATGAATGAAGCCGAAGTTACAGGACTTATTAAGTGTCCAGAACTGGCAACAGGGGAACACTGTTGACAATATTATAAGTAGCTAAAGTAGGAGCTTGCATGGGTAAGTGGAGCCTGAAAAACCTCTCTCTACTTAATTGAATTTGGGTTGGAAGACCCATATGGTAAGTTCTTTCAAATTTGAGAAACTAGCCTAAGGCTTCAGGGGGGGACAGATGCAGGCTTGCTGAACTGTGAGCTGTGACCTCCTGTGCTGTGCAGAAACACAAGGGCAGGTGTTCCTGGTCTTCCAGAAGGTCCGCATCTGAGAGGGCTTTTCTAACTGGCTTCATTTGAGGATTGGGTTTGGTGAGATTTCCTGAAGGCTGAAGTCATTTGAATGCAGGTATGTGGGAGCAGCTGTGAAAAGGAAGAAGATGGATTTCAGGGTACTGGGAACCTGCTTAGTGACACTTCACATCAGCTCAAATCTCAGAAATTTGGCTCTGCCCTCTGCCTTGGTACATACTTTCAGAGCAGTAGAGACTCGCTCATATTAGAGAAGGTCTTGGCCTTGACACAGACCGTGTCTAAAAGCAAGTATAGACTCGGACCCTGCTTTCTCTAGAGTCAAGCATCAAACAGCTGGTGTTTACTAGCCGCTCTTCTCTGAGCCAGTGCATGCTGGACACAATAGGATAATAGAAGACAGTATTCCTGCCCTTATGGTAGGTCTCTTTCTCTTCTGGGGAGTGGCCACACACTATTTACCATTGAAGTGTGTAACAGCCCACAGGACCTCAGAACTCAGATAAAGGACTGTCCGGCAGATTTCTGAATTACAGCTTCAAGTGTGTGTCAGACATCAATGGGGCTTGCTGCCAGAGGAGGCTCTGTCTAGTACCAAGGGCAAAAAAAGAGAAAATGGGTACCAGACATTAGGGCTCTCAGATGAGGCACCTTCTTTTAGTGCAGGCCTCCACAACCTCCACTTGCTCTGGTCATTTTCTGGGGCCTGGGATATGAACTTTCCAGAAATCTGAGGTTGTTGGATGTTGGTGTTTTCCTTTTGTTTGTTTTTCATTTTTGGTGTATAAAATAATGCATTTCACTATAACATTTTTTACCCTATTTCATATCTTCATGTCCCCTCCCATCTCTCCACCCCTGCCCCTTGCTGTCCCCCACCACACACCGTCTTTCTTTTGCTTTTATGACATATATAGGATGTCATTCATTAGCTTGTTTTTGTGTGTGTGTGTTTGCATGAGGGGCATGCTATAGGACACAGGATGAAATCAGTTTTTATCTTTTACCATGCGGGTCCCAGGGACAGACTTTTTGGTAACAAGCTCCTTTTGGCTACTGAGGAATCTTGCCAGCCCTGTTTCTTGGTTGTTGTTTTTCTGGTGCTGCTAATACCCATGTTAATGTACATATACTCTCCTTGCACACAGGGCCTCCAGGTTTGTGTGCCTCTCTTGTTTCATTGTGTGAGGTGTCCCATGGAGTGTTTCTGATGAGAGGAGTTAATGACAGGGATGCAGCCAGAACTGCTCAGTCCCCCTCCTTGCAGCCTTTACTCAACACATTTCCAGTTTAAGTTGAGACACATTGGTTCTGTTGTCGGGTAGATAAAAAAAAAATTAAACTTAGATCCAGGAAGAGTGGCAGTCTTCGGGCACCCAGATAGATGTCCAGAGACAGAAAAGCTGTTGGATCTGCCTCTCTGAGCCTGTCTCCTCTGCAAAGTGCAGGCTGAAGGGTCTCTCCCAGCTCTGTCCCTTCATGTCAAGTGAGTGTAGTCTCCCTGACACCAGCTCTTTCTTCCCCTGAACAACAGTGATTTGAGTCTCCCAATCAATAAACAAATTAAAGCAACAGTAGGGAGACCCTGAGCCCAAGGACAACAGATGAAGGCAGGAGGCTTGGGGGGAGGGGGAGAGGACTCCCAGGGAGCAGAGCAGGTGGGCGGGGGGGAGGGGGCGCTGCTTCCACTGGCCTTTTTCATTCTGAGGTGCAGGGTCCTCATCTGCCTGGGAATCCACTAATGGTTGGGAGGGGTGAGGTCAGAGCCTGCAGGGCCTGGCGTGGGCAGGGGCTGTGAAGCAGGTGTGAGCCAAGGCTGCTAGGCATACCCTCAGGGGGATCAGGGGCCAGGCTAGAGGGACAGATGTAAAACACTTTTTGGGAAAGACTCACAGGCTGGCAGCTGACCTAGGGGAGGAGGTGGCAGGGGGTGGGGATGGGGGTGGGGCTTAGACTGGCCAGACTCTGCAAAAGGCAAGTGGTAGGTGTCCTCCTGCTTGGGTCCTTGTCTACTTTTAGAAGATGTATTATTTTCAACCATGTCCAGTTACCTGCAGACAGATGCCTCTTCCCCACCCACCAGAGCATTAGAAAAGACTGGGATGTGGCTTCCCTGAGGAGTCCTCAATTGCTCCTGAAGCAAGCTCACCTTTAAAAGTCCCTCAGAGATCTGTCCAAGGAGTAAGGACCCCCTCTTTCCCCTGCTGGCCAGCTCATCATCATCACCTCCCTGTCTTTCTACTCTGCCAAATTCGGTTTTAACAAAGACATATTTGGGTTTGTGAACCTTTAACCCTTTTAGTACCTTTATTCCCCATGGGTCCTTTCACTCTGGCTTATTCTGAATGGACAAAAATGCATTACAAATATAACCAGATACTGATTTGGGGATGTAGGTGATTCTCTGAGGTTTGTACTAGTTGGTGCCAGATGATAATGCTCCCCTGGGTAAAATCCAAGCAGCATATAGGGGACAATGTCCCCACCTCAGCCCCTAGTGAAAAGCTGGATCTGCACAGCCCCTGCCACTCCCCTGAGACTCCATCCAGAGACTAACATCCCCAAACTGCCTGTAGGGCCCAGGAGAGGAAAACATGTTCCTCAAAGGGCAATCCTCCACCCCAAACCCTATCTAGGTACCGGAAGCCAAAGAAGTAGGAGTTGTAGGGTTTCGTACTGGAACCTCCTGATTGGACGGTCCAGTCTCCGTCCACTAAGCTCTCTTAACACAGGAACCGAAGCAAAGAAGGCTACTGTTGAGCTTTGAACTTTAGGGAGACAGTGAGGTGGCAGTGAATTCTGAAGGGTCAGATGATCTTCTTTGTGTGAGGTGGAAGCAGTCATGCAGAAGTGCACCCAGGCCACACCCCGTGCAGGAATCGGAAACTTCACCTAGGGGCGCAACGGACAGTCAGATTATGTGAGCTGGGAAACTAGGCCTTTCCCACATGTTCAGACTCTTAGGGTTCTTTGAAGGACATAGGCTTTTAGTGTGTTTTCAGAAGAAGTAAGAAAATAAAATATTCTGTGACTTTCCCGTCTTGCTGCATACCTTCAGTACTGAGTTTTGCAGTAACAAGCTTAGTCTCTGGATGCAGTAAGATGAACTGACTCCCTTTAGGAAGCATCTTGCAGAACAAACTCCACCTCCCAACCTCACGTTCCTGCTCCTCCCTTTGGTTACACTGCCTCTGGAGAAGCAAAAGGATTTGTGTTTTAGAGATGTTCTTTTATGAAGTTTTTCACACACAGAAAGGATTTTATTTTTAAGTGGGGCTGTAGAGGGTTGTAAAATCACTGAACCAGAAAGCAAATCCTGCAGAGGCTGTGCAATTCAAGTACCTTGTTCGGCACAGGAGTTGAGATCTGGCTGGGTAGTGAAGTTGACCAACATCAGCCCTAACCTGGTTCCTGGTTGAGCAAGAGTTCCATGCTGATTGGAGGACCCCTTAATTTGAAACCTACTTACTGTGGTCATCGGAATAATACCCAAAGGTAGAAAAATGTCTGAAAAGTACTCTGTGAACTCTATTTAATATCTCACAACCCAGTCCCATCTTCCAGTGATACTAACTACCTTTAAGAAATTTGAAATCACACTTCTCTACCTCATCCCAAATTAAAGGTAGCTTATGAAAGCTCGGGGCATGAAATATTGTCTCTGGTATTTATCATCATGAAATAGTTGGTGAAAATAATTTCAGATTTCTTTTTATGAAAAAAGACATGTTCACATACTTATAATCTTTCCAACCCAGCAGGATTATGCTCTGTGTTGAAGAGTACCCTTCCACCTGCTAGCTCTTTGGAAGTATGAGAGCGATCTGATCAGCCTATATGTCGTTCACTGAGCACAGCCACAAATATTTCCCTCTATTCTCTTAGAAATTTTAATTACTGCTTTATAGTTCAAGTGCGTGCGTGCGTGCGTGCGTGCGTGCGTCTGTGTGTGTGTGTGTGTGTGTGTGTGTGTGTGTGTGTGTGTGTGTGTGCGTGTTTGTGTACAGCCAGCACTTGGTGTTCATGAACTTCGCATCCATGGAGGCAAAAAACTACAGACTGAAATATGTGAAAAAAAAACCCTTCTGAACATGTACAGACTTTTTTCAGTGTCATTAATGGGACAATTTCACAACTACTTACATGGTGCTTGTATTTGATCAGGTATTAGTCTGAGATGATTTCAGGCATTTGGGAGAGTGTGGGTAGGCTTTATATAAATGCTACACCATTTGTCTAAAGGAGGTGATATCTTCAGATTCTAGTCTGATGAGAATGGTGTTCCAGGTCTAGTAATTTACAGGTGCGGATGAACACCAGCAGATACACACATTCATTTCCTATCACAGCAGAGCTCCTGACCATGCACCTTCCACTCTGTCCACGAAGTGTGTGCCCATAGTTTTATCTTTTTCACTATTTCTGTTCCTGTCATTGGTCATTTTCTTTTTAAGTCTCATTACAACTGCATTTGAGGAAGTAGATAGAGGTGCAAACCGTAATGGTACTCTCAGCTCTTATTTAACTTTTACAGCCTTCACTGGGTAGTGGAGGCTCAGGCATATTGTAGCACAGCAGAACAGACTAGCCCCAGAGGTGGCGAGCCTACTCAGGCTCTCCAGAGGACAGCACGAGGGAGAGGCAGAACCTTTGACCTGGGACCCAGTATTTTCCCACAGCATCATAATGACGCTTTTTGTTTTTGTTTTTTAATTCATTCAGAGTCACACATGGGGTGACTTTCTAAATCTGTTTTGTCTCAGATGATAATGCCATCCTTAGGCCATGGCAGAGCTCACAATGAACTCTCAGTGCAACACACAGGAGCAGAGATTTTTGGCTGGGAATGGTTACTTATAGTTGGAGGTAAACCAGCATACAGCTGACAGGTAATGATCTCTAAGCAACAGCAAAAGGCAGGCTGAACTGGAGTGGTGATACTCAAGGGTAATTCTTTTTTAAAAAAAAAATCTTCCTCAGGAAAGAGGTCCCAGTTGGTTATCCAATGTCAAGTATCAGTTCTGAAAGTACAAGTGACATTATATGGATTTGCATTTATAAATTTATATATTTAGGTATGAACACATATACATATACGTGTGTACACACATATACATATGTACACATACATATAGGAATGGAACGGCAATAGAAGCACATGGAAGAAAAACAAATGCAAGTGCATGGGAGGAGTTGAAGCGGGAAAGAGAAGAGGAAAATGACGAAACTGTATTTTAATTTTAAAAAGCCAAACTCAAAATAGGATCTTCAGTACAGTTCGTTTACTACTCCTAGTGCAAAGAGCAGGCAGCTGGAAGCCGCAGCTGTCCTGCCTGCCCTGATGGCTTATAGTGGCTGGCTGCTCCCTGGTGGAGTGGCAGCCCTTGCAGGCTGCTCTAGGACTGCTCTGCAGGAGGGCATTCCTCCCCAGGGCAGCTAGAGCTGAGTGCCACTTGTCAGGTGGGCAGCACTGGGGTGGCTGGAGCCTGGGCTCTGGAGCCTGGTGCAGAACCTATCACAGGCTGGCTTCTTGATTTCAGAGGCCAGAATCTTCTTCAGTCACAGAAGATAGTTGCCAATGGTGAATTTTGAAAGGGGAGGCACTATAATGAAGTCAAGGCATCTTCTCCTGGGTTGCTAAACCTTTAAAAGAAAAGAAGGTTTTAAATGTCAGCATCTAGGTGCTTTTCTGGATGCGAAACCATTAGAGATCTGGCACATGTCAGTCACCTTCTATCTGGCCTAAAGCTGTACGTGGCTTCAGTTCTAAACCTGGTGTTTCTGAACAGTGGTGGGGGTGTGGCGAAGACAGGGTTTTAAATTGTGCTTCTCTTTCCCTTTGTAAACAATATGCACAGATGCCATTTTCAGGGATAGATGAGTAAGTACGGCACCACCAACTCTCCTCACTCAACCATCTACACATCTGCATCCCTGTCCTGCGAATGCAACGGTGGGACCACACCATCTCCACAATGGTCTAATCCAGTTAGAATAGAAGGCTTTCCAAGACTAGCACGGTGCCTGGCTCATAGAGATTGCTCAGTTCATCTTTGCTATACTACATAAAGCTTGGCTTTCAAGAGGTTCAAACTTGAGTGGGAAAGGTTAACAGACAAGCAATCACCAAGACACTGTGGTCAGTGCCTTGATGGAAATGTGTGCTTGGCGACTTGGGACTCATCAATGTACCATTTCTTTTCATTCAAGTGCAGGTTTTAGAAGCTGATTGGCAGTAAAGATCCTGCTTCCTGCTTCCTATGTAATGTGCAGAGAGACATTCGCTTCCCACAAAGCTGTATTGACTCCTGGAAGCTACTCTGGAGGAAAACAGGCTAGGTTTATGAGATCAGAGTCCAGACTGACTGTTTCAGGAACAAGGGGTATAGTATCTATCTATGTCTGCCCTTGTTTTATAGATGAGATCATGGCATTGAGTTCACTTCTTTCGATTATTAGAAAGGCACTGTTTGTAAACTGGTTCCCTGTTTCCCATGGAATAGATTTTAATGTCAAAAGGGCAGGTTCTGTACTCTATCAACAGCAACTTCAGCCCTCAGCACCTCCTTCCTTTGTACCTGTTATTTCAGCTTCATCAGCACCATCGTTTCCCCGTCTCTTTCCTTTCTGTGCTCCCCATACATCCGTGTGGTACACCACCTCTGCCTACAGTGCTGTTCTAGAATCATCCGGTTGGTTCCGGGACTTCACCAGCTCAAGTGACCTTCATTTCTGTAGGAATGAAGTCAGCACCTTGTTGGTGGTTGTCTCTATGCTGCTGGAAACTCCCTTTCGATGAAGTGTTTATTTCACTGCATCTTTCCTGATTATGCATCTGTTTTCTTCCTCACTGTCTTCTTCGAGGCTTACTGTCTCCCCTCTAATGGCCTTTTATTGTTTGTTTGTTCCTTTGTTTTTGGTGCAAGGATGAGTGTTACAGAAGTGCTTGGGGCTGTGTGTCAGGGCACATTGGTTCCTTAATACCCGTCTAGATGATGGCAGAGAAGACTCAAGAGTGGAAAGGAGGAGTGGATGCAGAAGATTTTCCTTGAATATTGAAAAGAGTCTTCTCGGGATCAGCCGCTCTGTAAAGCCATGGGTCCCCATGGTGTGGCTGGGGACACCTGCCTTGGAGAGCAGCGGTTATCGTGCTGACAGCATAGCTCATTCTGCTCTGACTCTTGTGGGACCAGAAAGGCAAAAGCGACCATGATTCCATGGAGCCAACATCACACAGAAGCCCCTCTACTAATTAAGTATCCACTTGGCTGTCCTTCGCTGTCTTTGACTTTCTCAAAGGTATTTATTAGTTATTGATTGAATGGCCGCATTGAGCAGAGCAACATTGACTTCTGTTCAGCAGAATGACAGGAGCTCGTCTGAAACATGAATTACAAAATGGATTTAGACAGAAAACTTGCGGCTCTTTAGTTTGGCCAAGCAACCTTGTAGGCTGTTAAGTGAGAGTTCTTTCACCTCAGTGCTGCTTGTCTGACCCCTTCACCATCCAGAATCCTATGAGTACTTGGGAAACTTCAGTTTCCTCCGAGTAATCTATCATCCTCTCCCCAATCATCCGCAACGTCTAGGAATGCCTTGGTTACAAATATCCACAGACTGAAACTTGCCTTACGATTACATTATCCCCTACAGTTTTTGATCACTGTGATAAAATTCTTGACAAGAGACAACTGATATGGTGAAGGATTTCTTTTTAGCTCCCAGTCCATCATGGCAAGGAAAGTCTGGTGACTGGAGCCGTTCTTGGCTGTGGCCACAGAAGCATGTTTATTATAGCCAGTCAGCAGGCTGGAAGTGAAGATCCCGGGGCCAGAAATAGGTGAGGTTATAATTCTCAAGCTCTTTGGCCTTAGTGTCTATGACACACCTCTTCCCGCTAGATCCCTCCTCCTAAAGGTTTCAGAATTTTTCCCAAACAGTGCCAAGGTCTGGGGACCAAGTGTTCAAACACATGCCTTTGCAGAGGGTGTTTCGTATTCACCCAACTTTATTGACATTTAACTGCAGACTAGCAAAGAACTTTCCATTCCGAATGCTACAGAGTGAAGCGTGTGTTAGTCCTTTAACTATTCACTGCAAAATTCCCTTTAGAACACATATGGCCCATCCTCGGTGATTAGGCTGGGAAACGAGGTGAAACGCTTTGCAACCTGCTCCATCATCTTTCCGCTCCAGCTTCGCTCACTATCCCTTTCCCCCTTTCAAGTTTTCCTAAGTGACATGACTTATCCTAGTGAATGGAACTCAAGTTTGCTGCCTGTCACTGCTATGTGGAGAAGGTAGGGCCTTTCCAGGTGACATATGGCAATGGCCATCACACTGTTGGAAACCCAGACCTCTGATTTACGTGTCTCCGGCCACCTTCTGTGCACGGGTGTACATGTATTTGTAGTCAAAAGTTTGCATATAGAACTAGAAGAGAATTTATCTTTGCCTAACTTCTCATGAATTATTTATTAGTATAGCATTCTGCCAACACAAAACTTCAAGTAGGCTGTCAACCTTACAGTGGGCATTGGTTATTTGGAAACCATTAGCATTTAACAGGTTAAAAAAATAAGCAAATATCCCTAGGTATGTTTTCTTATAGGTGATACTAATGAAAAAGATACATGTGTCCACCCAACTAAGCAAACAAAACAAACACAGCCTGCTTGCATTTCCTTCCATACTGAAATAAGCTTTTATATTCTGAGAGGCTCGATAAATGAGGAGCACACGTGTTATTTAGTTGGGCATGTGCGACATTTACTTTATCACTTTGTACTGAAAGCATGTGCTCCATAATACAGACTTGCATCTATGCAGGAGCAGGAGCTGGAGCTTTTCCCTGTGTGTCCCAGACACTCTAGAACGTCCCGGGCATACTGCTTAGGGGCTGTGCTTAAATCCAGGGCATTCAGACCTTGCTGCAAACTGAGCCTCTTCATTTTAACACTAGGCATTTTGTTAAAAGGTAAAGTGGGAATAGTTGTCATTTGCTGATGTGCCAATAGTAGCAGAAGGGAAAATCACAAAAGAAGAGTGTTGAACAAGTTTCGAGATGGGTGCCTTTTCCCCCCCAGTAATGAAAAGTGATTCCACCCCTCCTCTTGCTCACATGGCGCTGGCTAGCTGGGACTTCTTGAAATTAACAATGAGGCTCAAACCATTCAGTTCCGGGATTCATTGATGCTAAGTGAGAGCAGTAGAAGATGGATCCCAGCTGTGCAGTCACCTTGGCTTAATGGCAATCGTAGCAGTCATCCTAGGAGACTGGGCGACCCACTCCCCAGTGACCTGACAGGTGGTATGTTCACCCACACCACAGTTTCCACCTGGATTTCCATCCATATAACTTTGCCTGCATCTTAAGACCCAGTACAGTAACTTGACGGGTAACAGTGAAGAGGTAAGAAGGGCAAAGCGTAACCTCCAGGCGGCAGCTTTCTTCTGCCTCTAGACACTTGGGAGAAGTTGACTCATCTTTCCGGACCTTCCTCAAACCTCATCCCCTTGACCCGTCTCACACCCTCGAGAGCACCAGAACACCCCTCGCTCGTTGCACACAGCATCACACATGGGATCGCGAGTGAATTCTTGAATGTCTGTGGTTTGTGGTTTCTGTGCACATGTACTTCTGTGCCCCAACACACCTTCTTGGAGGAATCAGATTAAAATAAGTTTATTTCTTTATTGAGACAGGATCTTCCTGTAGCCTAGATGGCCTGGTGCCCACCATGTAGCTCAGGCTGGCACTAAACTCCCAGCAATCCTCCTGCCTCAGTCTTCCAAGTACCACAGTACCATTCCCGATTCCTTAATATCTGTTGCGAATTTCAGTGCTGTTGTCACTAATCCAGCCCCTGTATAGCCACTGCCCAAAACTATTGCTTGGTGAATTTTCTTAGAAAAGAATTATCTTTACATAGTAGACAGAATTTGCAAGTACAATTTCAGGAAATACAAAATCATGTAATCAAAGGATAGTTTTAAAAACTAAACCTTTAAATTTTTAAAGACATAAAAGGAATTTGGAGATTTAAGAAAATTTTTATGGACCGAAAGGAGACAAATGGCGAATCTGCTCTGTGTCAGGTCCTCATTTCACCCATTATCTCAAGATACTCGGGAAGGATGGGGTCGATAATTCCTGGATGATGCAGATTCTTAATAGAGATTTGGTAGATGGCATAAGTAATCCTAATTGAAACAATATTATTGCTCTTCATTCAGTATGTCATTTGTAAAAGATCAGCCAAGAAGAATGTGTGGTCTTGCTGTCAAAACCAAAGTCCAGGTCCTAACATGGCTACACACTGGCTAAGGGATCCCTCATAAGGTATCTAAGGTGTCAGCATTTCAGTCTTCGTGTCTGGTAGTTAATAACTGCTTTGATGCTTGAGGATTCTTTGAATCCCGTCTGACCCAAGGGTCTGACACCTCGAAGGTTCTTCTCAGTGTATCGTAGTTGAATCTTGTTGGATCTTTTTGTAACCACCTGTGATAGGCAATGTCTCACAAGGAAGATAGGGGAAGCTAATATGCATTCCAGATAATGTACTGGGATAATCCCTTTTCATTGGTTCAAAGTATACTTACTTGGCCCTTTCACTCAGGCAAGGAAAGAGGTGATAAGAAGGTATGCAGAGACATATCAAGCCCTGAACCATTCTGGTTTCCCTGCCCCTCCTTGGTGTTTCTGCTACTGGTGCCTAGTTTGTCACAAAAGCTTATTGCATTTGGCTGTCTGGTGATTTTGGACCTGTTGGACCTGCCCCCATCACAGGCCCCTTTTGGACCATTCTTTTTTCCTCTCTCTAAAGACCCCAAAGGGAGTCCCAGGGCCCAGTGGCTCTGCTCCCAGGTTGCTTCACAGAAGATGTGTTGTTCAATAGGGAGGCATGTGGAGTCCCAGGGTGAGAAAGAGGAGGATATTATCAATCATGGGCTGTTAAAAGCGGGGCGAGAGAAGCCAGGGTTAGGGAGAATGAGGACTGAACTGAAGTGGAGGATTTTTTACCCCCCTGTCCTCGCTGTCGCCCTTGTTGAGGGAGCTGTCTTGGACATCTGCCCAGACACATGCTGAGTTATAGAAGCAGCAGGACACATTCTTAAAGAATGAATTGGGAAGGGGGAAAGATCTGGGAGTGGGGAGGAGTGAAAAAGAACCAAGGAAGGATTCCGAAGTCGAAACAAAAGAGGCCCCTGTAGCCCAGCCCTCTTGGCCCTTCTGTGGTTCAAATGGTGGTTTGTTTAGCACATAATCCAGGGATACCCAGACTCCTGAGAGCTGCTTTCAGCCCACAAAGGGGCCACAGAGACTCACTGGAATTTCTTGAGTGTTCTCCTGATTTCCAGTGTAGCTTGTGCATGCTGCTGTCCTCACCAGAGCCCACAGACGCTCACTGCAGAGCAGCAGTTCATGATGTAGGTGGAGATAACTGGAGCCTGGAGTCAGTGCTTGTAGTGTCAAGTTCTACTGCATAATTAAAAGTCATTGTTCAAAAGAAAGACATTGGAAGTTCGGAGGGCTTTCCAAGATAGCTTCTAGTTAATAAGCCTCTTAACATACTTATTGAGATGAGAGAAACAAAACCAAACCTTGTGATGGTGGCTGCCGGTTGGGTTCAACCCAAAATATCTTCATTGATTTATGCCAGTATAGGCTTACTGTGTGAACTGATTAAATTAGATGATGATAGTTCAGTTGGTGAATGGGTGGTAGCTATGGCGCACCCACGGCAGCTCATATTAATTTTTTTTGTTGTAATCCACATATCTATATGGAATGGGAGTTCACTAGAAATATCTTACGTCTTTATTATATGCAGACTTTTAGAAGATACAGATATATTTTACCTTATGTCTAATCAAAAATTAAATGTTCAAAATTTTCATCTAAGCCTGATAAATTTTTCTGTCTTTGTAAGTAAATTCATATGAGAGGGACTGTGTAAATACTCCATAAAGCCGCAAAGGACGCCAGTCATGGAAATTAAAATGTAATTGCTAAATGTAGTACCCTCTGGAGTCAGTCACTGCATAGCTTCTGTGCGCCATGCTTCCTCATCCTGCTGAGGGACCCAGCTCTTCCATGGGTACACATTCTTTCTCTGTAGTCCTGTAGGTAAGGAAGAGAGAAAAGGAGAACTAAGTAACAACCAGGCGGTGCCAGTTCAATTCAAGACATGCTCAGACCCATCATGAAATGATGTCTGAGAAACAGGGCGGACACATTGCCTTCTAAAGCATGGGGGATACGTGGTGGACCTCAGAACATGCATTTGGCTTTATTACTTCCAAGTAACAACAATTAATCACTTCTCAAAGTGTCTTCTCCCAAAATTGTGCACTTAATATTGCCATTGCTATAATGTGATTAAAATATCCTTCATTTTTCGACCAGTCATTGATAAAAGAATAAGTAAAGCAATAAAGAAAAGCTACAATACCTAATGTGTTGCTGATTGTCCTAATAGACCCTGAGGGGTCTCCAGTTAGGAAACTCCTGTGCTGAAATTGGTGAAACAGGCTACCCTTGGCTCTGCCACATGGCAGTGAGGACCATAGGGATCAGGAAATACGAGCGACCCCATGTCCTGACTTGTCAAATATGGCAATGACTCCATTACCTTGAGTGTACTAGATGGAAATTCAGATGCCAAAGAACCAGGTGTCACCTTGAAGAAGATGATTTCAGGAGCAGCTGAGGAAATAGAGGTATTTTTGATCCATTCTAATTTGTTTCATGTCGTTTAGAGGTGATTGCCCAAGTGGTGGCTTTTTTATCGTACTCTGTGTAATGTGATAGGTTTGACTTTAAAAGGTTGATTGAGGGGAGGACGAGGGAAAGGACAGAGGAGAAGATACCTCCAGTGCCTGTGTGTTCGCATCTCGTTTTCCTCCACACTGAATTGAATTCATACCCCGAAGCCCTAAACCCTGCTGTGATATTCTTTGAAGTGAAGTATGAGCAAGTTAAATGAGCTCTCAGAGGTGAACCCTGAACCTATAGGATCAGGGTTACCAGAAGACGAGGTGCCACCGGGCTTAACTGCCCTCTCTCTGTCATGTGAGCCCAGAAAACAGAATAGAGCCTTCACTAGTAACTGTGCCCGGCTACAGGTTGAGCATTCCTTATCTGAAATGTCTGGTATGCTTTGGATTTCATTTGTGTTTCTGATTTTGGAGGATTTACATGAACCTTAAGATATAGCAGCGATGAAACCCAAGTCTCAACACAACATTCGTCTTCTACACATTGTCTGAAGGTTCTTGTGTGTACTGGTTTTAACGAGCCTGTGCCTTCAATGCAATTGGTCCCATAAGCCCAAGGGTAGAACTTTCTCCACTCACGTCACCACGTTGGAGCTTAAAATGCTTCTAATTTTAGAGCATTTTGCATTTGAAAATTTTGGATACAGGATACTCTATGTAGCCTAGATCTTGGATTTTGCAATTTTTTTGAATGATAAGAAAATGCGTTTTCTGCTTTTCTGTAACCTGACTTATCTGCATGAGATTTCTCTTTTGTCTATGTGTCAGATGCTAGAATGGGGTTCAAGACAATAGAACCCTCTTTTAAACTCCTAGAAGGCCAATGCTCATTTAATGATGAATTTGGGCCCTTAATAACTTCAGGAGGAAAGGTAAAGATTCCCCAGGTATCTCTTGAGAAAGGCCTGTGTGGATCCACTTGTCTAACAAGGCCAAGGATGAGATGTTATTCCAGCCTTCAGTTCCCAGTTGCACTTTCTGACTGTCTGGGATTATGAGCTCAGGACATCACATGGTACTGATTTTCCGAATCATATCTGTCCCAGTAATGATTTCTCCTCAAGCCATCTATGTCTATTGAACCAACTGAGTTTGATGATGAAATGGGTCTAGAATGAGTTTATTTAAATGTATCAAGTCAATTAACTGATAATAGTTTGACATCTTAAGAAAAAGTGAAGTGAAAGCCCAGGCCCGTCACACCCCACTTTCCATGATATTGAACCATGAATGACATGCATGTTTCATTTCTGTTTTGGCAACATGAATCATTTTGGTTGTATGGGCTGTAGGAGGAATCAAAATCAGGGCTTTCCACTACATCTCAAGCAAGTGTTCCAGCCTTAAGCCTGTTTGTTTGTCCATGATAGGGCTCCTATTCTATATCCCATCCTGTCCTCAAACACAGCATCTTACTGTCTTAACCTCTTGGTGTCTGAGTGGCAGGTGTGCATTACTATGCCCCACTGGCAAAAGGACATTTTATCATTAGACATCAAGTGTGTTTGAGCTTAGAGAGTAGCAAAAAATTGTGTGAAAGTGACATGGTCATTGAAGGGAGCCATGTAATAGAAAGTACTACTTATGAAAGAAATGGGACTACAAAGATCCAGCCAAATGATTCTGTGACAGAGGGATAAAGGGACCTATTGGTTAAGTCTTTGCCTTTAATTCTTTGACCAGGCACAGATGCATCTAAAAAGATAACTATAGCCCAGGCCAAATGATTGAGTGCTTTGTGCTGCTTGTCTCGGATCCTTATCCATATCTTACTTCTGTACCTACCTGGAAACTTTTCTTTCCAGCGGAAACAGGTACTTACAAGGTAACTGGATCTGAGCTAGTGTAAGATCTCGCCAGAGATGCATTTGTTTTAATAAATCAGAAAGCACGCAGTATGGTTCATATCAACATATACCATTCTTGCGCATGTCGGTAGAAACTATATAGTTAAAAAAATGCCCAATATGTGGGGGCAAATGCCATCTTTACATGCTAGAATTTCTAGGACTTTAAGTTGGGACTGAACTCTGCATTATGGATATTCAATGAGAGAAGACACCAAGTGGTATAGCTTGAAAACTATTTTCCACTGCTATATTATAGTCAGGAAGAACTGGCATTATAGTGAACACATAGACTTTGGGGCTTGCTGCTGCGGTTTTAAACTAAATCCCTTATAGACGGTTGTGACTTAACATAGTATTTTATACAGCTATGAAAGCTGTGGCTTCGCTGTGTTGCTCTCCAAGGGCCGTTTCTCCTGTAGTGCCATCCCGTTTGGGTAGACGCCGTAGAAGCATGTCTAGGAGGAGAAAGGCAGAGCACGAGGTAGTTTGTGGAGATCTCTGCAGCTGCTCCAACCACACTCGAGTTCCCCGATATTTCTGCTGATCTTGAACAGTGGAAATTCTGGGGTTTTGATCAGATGGAATCTGGGTGGGCCAGCATACAAAAAGCAGAGTTACTGGTTATTGGCCAGAATACGTTTTCTTTTCCAATTTCTATAAACAGTGAACACGGGGAAACCACACATACATTCTAAAACTTAGCTGTCAGAAGACTGAAGTTTCCTGTGGACGGTGGAGGGGAAAGGAGGGAGGGTAGGACCCTATATGTTGAGAACTTGAATTGATTCCAAAAGTCTGGATTTATACAAGGGCGTGCAGTGTTTTCTCTAACTTGAAGCTTTTCACGACTTCCTTGCAGAGCGAGCAGACCTGCACAAGGCATCGGGAGGGGAGGGAATACAGATTCTCTGCAGGAACTTAATTCATTTCTCTGCTCAGTGACTTTCCAGACCACTCATTTGGTGAGGCCAGGGGGAGGGCTGTCATCTTACTCTTGTTTTTTACCCAACTCGCATTCCAAAAAGAGAAAGGAAGGAAGGAAGGAAGGAAGGAAGGAAGGAAGGAAGGAAGGAAGGAAGGAAGGAAGGAAGGAGGAAGTACCAGCCTGGTTGTGTACTTTGTGACTCAGGAGAGGCCTATGTGTGCACTCTGTTGATGAACCGCTCTCACCTTGGCCTTCACCCAAGTGGAGGGGGCTGTGAGCTCAGTCTCGGCATCACTGCAGCCCTCACCTTCTCCCCAAGGAGTCCAAGTGCTTTCCTACTCATTCCTGTGCGAACAAACACACGTGACCAAGGGGATTCTTGTGTGAGTAGCTTTGGGAGTATCTCCTCCAATGTCCTCTGCCATGAGAGGTTTATTCCTAACACTCGAATCACCCACAGTTTCTATTGTGGGCAGAAACCAGATCTCATCCTTCTTTCTCTGCCTTGTCCTGACTTCAGGATACCACATGGTGTTCACTTATATTGCCCAGTTCTGACATATGTTAGACCTAGATTATTCATGGCAGTCAAACACAAGACTAACTCTAAAAGTACAAGGAGTTTTAGAATCAGGCAAAAACAAAAACAAAAACAAAGATTTTCCACCTCTTTTCTTAGAAACCATGTTTGATGATCTAGTAGTTAATAGCCAAATATTATTTAGGAGGCACTTGTTGACTCTTCAGCAGATTGATTTAGAGAGTGCAGAAGAGGAGAAGCAAAGGGCTTCCCAGGTATGAAAGAACATGTGACCATGGTTTCCTTCCCTATTATGGCTCAGAGGGCTCTTAACTGCCACACTAGCCAGGTGAGGCAGACACTACCTCTCACCTTCGAGGTGAGAAGCAAGGAGTTAGAAAATGCCTAGGCTTCTAATCCACAGGAGAAACTCAAGACCCTGTTGCATTAATCAAATGTCAGTGAGGCCTACCCACCATTGGGCAATATTCTGCAACATGATGATTTCCAAACCAGGTCTGTGCCTCCCACGAGCTTTGGAGAGCATCCTAGGAATCCCAATTGCCCTGATTTTCGGACCACTGTCTGAGAAACATCATGTCTGAGGAACACAACCTTTCGAACAGCCCTCTCTGGGCTTTTTCTTTTATAAGGTTGTCTCCTCAGAATCCTAGCATGTGAATTGCCTGCTCGGGGAGCTAGACATCTACAGCCATCTACAAAGTGGGGCTTATTTCCTCGGATACAGCGTCCTTTGGATTTCCCTCCTAAGCCTCCTTTCTCTGCATATGCCCTTCTGAGTTGATGTGCCCTCTGGGTTCTGATTACTGGAACCTGGCCAATACCACTGTATTTAGCTTCTCCCTCTCTGGGCCTCACTGGCCCTTGAATGAGAAACAGCTGCCTGCCCACCCCTCCCTTGTTCCATTTAGAGGGTTAAACAAAATTCATGCTATTCAGCAACAAAGTCTCAAATATCATTATGCCTTGGCCCCTGAAGCATTTTAGATTTGTGTTTTAATCCCACTGGGCAGACATCCTTTAGGCCAGGGCTACCACCAGAGTACAATTTCACTCCAAATCTACCATTCTGGGCCCCAGACCTCCACTGTGCCTTGGTGTTGTGTGACTGGGCTTTGGAACTGAGCGATCTCTGCTGATGGGGATCCAAGGCACTGAGAAATATGCCCGAGAGTCCACTGACAGGGCGTAGTGGAGCCAGTACCTAGGTGAGAACTAAGACTTCTCCATGACTCTACCTGGGAGGCTAAGAGATGCAGCTCCCTGGTGCTCAGCTGGGCTTGGGCTTACTTGAGGGACAGAGCTTAGTTCTTCATGTGTTTCTCATACTCACCCAAGTTTGACAGTCTCTACTTTGGGGGTGTTTGGTGTTAGCAGCAGTTAAATTTGGATGGGAAACGTCTTTCCTGAGAAGAGCTGACCTCTGCGGCCTCACAGAACGTGTTTCCCCAGTGTTCTGAGAAGTGGAAGTCTGGGACTGTGGTCGGAAGGGAGGGAGGATGACAGTCCTTCGCTGTGGTCAGAGCGCAGGAAGGATGACAGTCCTTGGGGAGCGGTGAGGGTCTGAGTCTGGAGGGCACCAGAGACCATGTCCAGTCTTTAGCCTTTGTCAACTGTGCCTTGAAACTGGGCTGGGACTGGCACTAAAATACTGCTGAATATTTAGAGCCCAAGGAACAAGTTGATTATTGGAGTATTTTTCGGGGGGAGATTAGTGGTTTCCATACATAACCATGTACAAATGTGCTTTTCTGGGTCAATACTGATCACATATCATTCCAGGACTCCTGTTGCCCAGACTGAATGAGAACTAGCTAGTGGTGATGTTGCTGCCTCAGCTTCTAAAGGCCTGCAGATACAGGCACAAACCATTGTCATAGCTCATATCTAACTGACTGTCTGTCTGTCTATCTATCTATCATCTGTCTGTCTATCTACCTATCATCTATCATCTGTCTATCTATCTATCTATCTATCTATCTATCTATCTATCTATCTATCATCTATCTATCAATCATCTATCTATCTATCATCTATCTATCTATCTATCTATCTATCATCTATAATCTATCTAGCTAACTATCTATGCAGGCATGCATGTGTATATTTTGGAGGTGCACCAGGGATCACTCAGGTGTGTGCAGACCAGTGGGGGATGGAAGTGTGCTGTTCTATGCTCTGTCACGCGGCCTTATTACAGTGAGACGGGGTCTCTCGCGGACCCTGGAGCCAGGCTGGCTGCCATCCTGCCTCCGCCTCTCAGCAGTGCTTTGGTTCCAGTGTTCATAAGGCCATGCACAGCTTTTTCCCTGGGATCATCACACAGCATTACTACAGGATCCTTGCTCACAGCTCACACTCTGTGCAATAGTCAGGTCAGTTGTGAGGACACACAGGGTGGTGAGCTTTCCAAGTGGTCAGGTGAGCCTTCTGCTCTTTCGTTAAATAACTCATCTGGAGTAGGAAGAGCATGAAAAGTGAAGTCTGCAAGGCAGGGCATAAGAGAAAACAAATTATTTTATGCAACAAAGAACCAGAAAACTTCATGTAGGTGAATGAACTCTTTTTTTCTTTTTTTTTGGGGGGGGTGGTGGCTTATTGCTTTTTGTTTGTTTTTAGAGAGAGAGAGAAAGACAGGGAGGTAAAAAAGATGAGAAAAAAACATATGATCAAAGTGTATTGTATGAAAAATACTTTGAATGAAAGAAAACAGGAAAATTTCACAGAAAGACCATGGAAAGAGAAAGATCTTGATTTCCATTAGAAAAGAAGATGAAACGTGAGACTATGTGAAGAGAGCTGGGGAGACAGCTTAGTGGGTAGGAGCCCCTGAGTGCAAACCTCCTAATACCCAGGCGAAACCTGGGTTTGGCCTTATGAGCACATGAAAAACCAGCAGTGCTGAGAGCCAGAGATGGGGTGGCAGCCTGTGAACAGTTCAGTGAGGGACCCTGCATCACTGCAGTGAAGCAAAAAGTGGCAGAGCAGGACACCTGCCTTCCTCCTTTGGCCTTCTCACATGCTGAGTGATGATGGCTCTATCTGCACCCCCACATACAAATGCTACGCACACACACAGACACACTCACACACATGCATGCATGCACATGCACACACATGCACATGCACGCACACGTGTGCACAGACATGTGCACACGCACAGTCACATGCACATACACGCATATGCACATATGTATACACACATGCATACATGCACACGCATGCACATACACACATGCGCGCGCACACACACATATAGAAGTAGAAGCAGCGGCTTGTGCCTATCGCTCCAGAACCCTGGCCTACATAGTGAGGTAGAACCTGAGCTACAGTGTGACCCCTTTTAAAAACAACCACGATACAGAGCTAATCCAAAGCGTACAGACCTCCGATTTCATACTAGAGTGTGAAGGACTGGGTATGAATCCACTGTGTGGACAGCCACTGACTGACAGGCTCCAGTTCCGATTTCCCTACATTGCTATACTTTAACACCTGTAGAAACTCAGTAGGAACCATAGCTAGAATTTGGAATTCCTCCCCACCATAACATGGCATAGCATAGCTATATGTATTTCATGATGCTGGGAGTGGCAGCAAGCCACAGCTTCTGGTCACATGACAAGGGGACACATCTGTTCTCCACAGCGTGCTCTGCTGCTAAGCTATGGGGCTTTTCCAGTTAAATGCATTGAGTGCAGCTTTCTCTACTAACGTCTTCAACTAATGAGCTGTTTTGTACAACTCTACGGTAAGTCGGGAAACACATGAGTGCAAGTCTCTGAAGTCAGACCATCGGGACTGATGGATCGCCTTTAGTTTCCCCTTACAAGTAAAAGCTTCCAGTGGGCTGAGGCCTGATTTCTTAGATATCCCTCGCCCATGAACTCAGTGCTAAGGAAGTGGTTCTCAACCTTCCTGTGCCGTGACCCTTTAATACAGTTCCTCATGTTGTGGTGACCCCCGACCATAAAATTATTTTGTTGCTACTTCATAACTGTAATTTTGCTACTGTTATGAATTGTAAGGTAAATATTTGATAAGCAGGATATCTAATCTGCCAACCTCCAGGGAGTCATGACCCACTGTGCCAAGGAACTACTTGTGGAGATTTGTGGGTAGTGAAAGAATTCACCCCCAGATCAGAGTGCAGAAAGACAAATTTATTTGCTAAACCACAAGGGTACAATGGACAGGGCAGAAACAGAAGAACCACCCTACATGAGACAATGAATAAGTTATGGGGAGCTGATTGTTGGCTAGGGTGACTGATACCATAGTACTACGTGGTCATCTAATGCCCGGCATTCAACTGAGAGCCATCCTGACTGCCCTCATGTTTGATTCTAAGCAAAGGTGGGCTTAGAGGGACTAGTCATGGTTCATTTTGATTAGTCGCATTTGCTTATGCCATCCGGCCACTCATGGTTTGGCTAGAATGGAATTGCTATTTTCTTGTGGGAGATGCTTTTTGGAGTAGGTTTGCAGGATGGTTATTCCCTGACAGAGTCTTTGTCCCTTTCCGGTTTTTCAATCATGGCCCCTCTTCCCAGTGACAGAGCAACAAACCCAATCCTGAGGACTTGATTGGACGTTTCTTTTTTGTGGCATCTTTGGTCTAAGCTTGGGTGACATGTAGGACCTGCCCATTGTTCATGACTGGCAGAAGCTCTATGGAGTGTCAGGGATAAACAACCACACTTCGGGTTGGTTTTGATAGAAGGTATGCTTGGCCTGGTCCAGGAGACTGAAAGAAAGTGGGGCATGAGTTGCAAGCCTTGTTACAGCATCGTCTGGAGATGGACATTTTGAGTACTAGAAGAAATAGACTTGGCAAGTAAGCTGAAAACGGAGGGACTGAGCGAGTGAAGCAGACAGCAGCAAGTCGCCCCAGAAATAAAAGAATCCAGGAAACCATAACCAGATAGCTATTACAATCCTGCCACTCAACCAGCTCTTATTTTTGCTCCTTGTTTCTGAAAATTGTTGGAGACATCGATACGTTCGAGATTTTATTTGTAGTTTCCCAGGTTTGTTGATAGGAAAGCAATGTTTTTCTCCCCGTGGTTTGGCTCTTCCTTTAAGGAACAGGCAGTCAATCTTGGCCCCAGCAGTTTTAAAGTGAATGTAACTGCTTCTGTGTTATTGAAAGTTTGTGGGCTAACTGGATTTGGATTTGGTCTTCGAGACTGGAGATTGTCTTTTGGACAGTAAAAGTGGAGTTTCTAAAGGTACCTACCTGGACCTACAGTAAGGGATAAGCCGGGAGCTACTAAAAAATGAAATTGGCTCTGTTTTTTAACTTAGGCCCGCAGATGTATATAATAACAACGATAATGGTATGAACTCTAGGCCTTACGTGTTTCGGGAAAGGGCGTTTGTCACAGTACCTGTTCCTGCCGCTTGGCTGAGTGGCAGAGTAGGTAGTGAAGTTTGAGCCGTGGTAATACTTCCAATAGTGCACTGAAGAGCAAGGGTGTTGGAGTCCCCACTGGGAGTTGAGACTCCCACAGAAGATGGTTTCAGCCCACCCAGGTGAGCAGGCTTTGAGGAATCCACTGCTCTGCAACTCATTAGCTCCCTACCTCATCCTTGGGAATCGCTAGCCCCAGTGATGTTTTGGAGGTTTCGTTGCGCATGTCCAAGTGCCCTCTGAACAGATTTTAGCCATTTGATGTTGGTTATGTTTAATTTTAGAGGAAGTAAACCCTTTAGCCATTCAAAGAGCAAGAGACTTAAAACGTGGTGTAATATGAGACGAACGGGATGAAAGAGGCCGGCTGTGGCCATAGCTGTCTAAGCAGTGATTAGAAAAGTCGGCTGTGAGGAGTATCAGTCAGTCCTGGCAGGAAGAAAATGTTTTACCCACCTGGGAATGTAGCATGAAGCCAAACTCCTGTTGTGCCACACATGGGCGGATGTCTTATTTCTACTTTTTAAACTCCCTCGAGGCAGAGGAGAATTAAGATAAGAGACAAACGTACCTGTGACCAATTAGTGTGTATCAGTTGCTGGGTGATGTCTTAAAGGGCCTCGGTGGCTTAAGATTTTCAAGAGTGAATGGATACATTTTGAAGACTGGGAGCAAGAACAGGGGGTATAGGGTGAACAAAGAGTGCTTTTGGCAGTCTAGGAAGGATTTGTCTTTGGGGGCACAGGTAAATGTTGTTCATGTCAGGAATTCTGTGTAATGCGTTCGAAGATTTACTTATCCAGTCAAGGCCTTTGGTATTCCTTGGGAAGAGAAAGTGTAAGTGCTTAATCGGTTGACTGCTCTAACAGGGCTCTCTTCTTATCTCCTTTTAAGTGTTTTCTAGAAAAGAGGGGTTTATCTTGGAGAACAGAGCCCAGTTGGTCATTTCCCAGGGTAGATGGAGATGGCTCCCTGGGTGACTGCCCTTGTACACATTTGGGAACACCAGATCTCCTGGCTCAACTAGTCAGGTTGAAAACCCTGGCGGAGCAGGCAAATTTGTTTTGTATTGTTACTAATAATTTTACTCTGAAGTTATACTCTTTTGCTGGGAGTTTGAGATTACACAAGAGGTCAAAGTTAATCAACCACATCCTTTTTAATTTTAAGTCAGTTGAAGCTCTCTAGAGGCTACTCTTAGGGACCATAAGAGGCCCTTTGATTTTTTTCCTGCTGTCCACGTTACGGAATAGTATGTGGTGGATTCCCTTGGGCTCATCAGGGAAGTGTCCCTCTGCAGTGACTCACCTCCTTCCAGAATGTACGCCAGTTGGGCTCCAATCTCTAGGCTTTCTAAGGCGTTTCTTATCAAAAGGACAGGTGACTTACTCACATCTAGTGGTGTAGTTTATTAATGGTAACTTGATTGAGCTAAGGGAGTGGCCGTTCCACTTCAGCCCACAATCACAACTGAATTTGCCTTCTACTATGGTTGTTGAACAGTATATTAGTGACAGTAGTGTTGAAGAATGAAAAATGGCTTAAAATTTAGTTGTTAGATGCTGTTTAGATAGAGCTTGTCAAAGCCAGATTTTAATCTTGACTCTGTTTCCTACGTCATTAAAGCCCGGAAGATTTAGCTGAGAGCTCAAGTAATTACCTGGTGACACTAAAATGTCGTTTTCCTAAATGCCCCTCGAGCCAAGAATGGATGAGGAAAATGTGGTACATTTACACAATGGAGTACTACACAGCAGAAAAAAATAACGACAGCTTGAATTTTGCAGGCAAATGGATGGAACAAGAAAACATTATTTTGAGTGAAGTAACCCAGACCCAGAAAGACAATTATCACATGTACTCACTCATAGGTGTTTTTTAAACATAAAGCAAAGAAAACCAGCTTACAAACTACAATCCCAGAGAACTTAGACAACAATGAGGACACTAAGAGGGACTTACATAGATCTAATCTACATGGGAAGTATAAAAAGACAAGATCTCCTGAGTAAATTGGGAGCATGGGGTCCTTGGGGGAGGGTTGGAGTGGGAGGGGAGAGGCAGGGAGGGGAGCAGAGAAAAATGTAGAGCTCAATAAAAATCAATAAAAAAAATGTCTTTTTCCTGAAACCGATTCTTACAAGTGTTATCAGGATCAGACCAATGTTTCAAGTGGGCCACTAGTTTTTAGCTTTCTATAAATGTATGGAATTTTGTCTTTAAGTATTTTAATAACTTTAACTAACTATGATATGTATTGTAATAGATATAACACTTTTGACTTGCATATCTTATAGACTTTTAACTACATGTTTTGACTTTAATTTTGTCCCCATGTGTATATTTCCATATTGAAATAATCGTATACCTTTCAAACAAAACTATGCCTGGCTATGCCTGACTGTATAAAATGTCCCTTCCATCTAAAACATTTCCTTCTCTTCTTAATCCCCTCATCTATTTTTAAACCAGAAAAATATTTTATACCTATAACCTCTATATAATTTAAAGATTATAAATTAATTTTTTTCTTTATTATATTTGTGTGTCTGTGCATGATGTATGGTGGATGCACGTGTGATAGGGCATAACTCTGGAGTCTGTTCCCCTTTGTACCATTATATGGAGTCAGTGGGCTTAGACAATAGCACCTATACCCTCTGAATCATCTCAGCAGCCAATACCTCTGTATTTATTTTTACTCAATGATTTCTTTCCATATTATTTTTATAAGCTTTAAAAAAATATAAAAAACAGTATTTTACCAAATAAAATAACTTGACATTTTAAGGAAGACCAATTAATTTTTCTTTGAAATCTGAAAACGTGGTTATTGTATTACACATCTAATAATTGATATCATTGGCATAATTTGTTGATAGTCCTGAAGAAACATTTCTTTTTAAACAGTTTAAAATAACTTATTTGTTAGCTTTGTTTACATTTAATTAATTAAAATGAATTTGGCTTAAGTACATTTACTCTTACTTATTTAAAGACAAGTTTGAATTAGAAGCCTATTCGTGGCTAGGGGCATGCGTTATAGAAACATGCCACATGTTAAAGCACACATGTTGATAAACTAAGATGATAAAAACTTTATATTAAACTCAGGTGCAATACGTTAAACTTTGTAGTCGCTATAAGTAAACCTCACTGTGCTAACATTTTTAAATGTTTCTTTTTCATATTTATCCTTAGTGAGTGGGATAATTAACTTGCATCTCTGTATTTTAGCTTTCATGGGCTTGAGATGGCAATTTTGAAAAGTCTAGTTTTCTTTGAGAAAGCAGCACAAATAAAGAAATAACCTGAGAGTCAGACAGAGAGTCTCACACATTAAACACATGTGTCATAGATAGACACAGGCTAACAGCTGAAGCACCAGACAAATTGACACGCACTTTCACACAAATAATGACGCACACTCTAGCAAGAAAACGAGAGAACATATCATTTCTCTTCGTTAGAAACATGCTGGAAATTCTCCATATTAGGTGGAGTTTCACGGAAACATCAGGAGGCACCCAGTAACGGCAAAAAGGTCAAATGATGCTCTGGAGACCTTAGGATAAAGAGCAAGCTGGCAGTTCCCATAGAAGTAGGATTCCCGTAGATATGGAATTGCTCCGCCATGTATTGTTGGGAGAGGTTTGATGTTTAAGAAACACAGAAAATTTCCTTTTCAGGGTATGAAGCTCAGATTTAACTCTCTTCTAGGACATCCGCCCCACCCCATCAGAGGTGAGACTAAAGGAACACAAGAAGTCTGTCACATGTTGAAATGAGAAAGCCGTGATCTTAATTCCCAAAGGGGTGTTCCTCCAGAGGGCAAGGACCCAAAACATCCACAATGGGTCAAGGTACAAAGTTTAACAAGGTGTAACCCACCCATTTGAAAGAACCAGCTCCTGTGATGGCCATAAGGGACTCAAAATCAAGCTTTAAGAAGAGTGTCCCACTTGTTGAAAGGACCTCCTGATGCTCAAGTGACAGGAAGGAGAGTGCCCTCCTGTTTTGAGCGGAGCAGCTGGGGCACTCTCCCCCAGGCCTCAGTCATCATCCAAGAATTGCCTTAGCCGATGACCCTGTGTTCCAGGGGACAAGGACTCTTCTACTGAACAGTCTACAGAAGAGACCTGTCTCATCCCTGGGTGTTTTTAGTTGTGCACAAGAGTAGCAAGAGCTCTTTTGTGGCTTGCACAAAAGTGTTGTCCCATAAAGAAATCTCAGAGTCCTCCAGAGGTGCTGGGTCAAGACCTCCAAAGGTCTGCCCAAGCAGGAAGGCTTGGTAGGTACACCAGAAGCCCATACGGTGCCACTCTGAGAGTCTCAAGTTGGGCAAAATGGAAGTGTTCCCATTTTCTTAAAGTCTACCAGATGGTGTTGGGATCAGCAGGTGATGGAAGTCCGTATCAGAAAGAGAAGCTTTTCGTTGCTATACCACAGGAGCAGAGTGGACTGGGATGTGACCAACCGTATGAGATGGGCAGAGTCATCTTTTCCATTTGTCTGTTTATTTTTGAGATTGAATTTAATTATAAAATTTCTCTCTTCCCTTTCCTCCCTTCAAACCCTTCCCTGTTCCCCTCCCCATTTTCCTTCAAATTTATAACCTCTTTTTACATCTAATGTTATTACATCTACATATGCATATATATACACACACATACATATATATTCCTAAATATATCCTGTTGAGTCTGTTTAAAGTTGCCTATATGTACGTTTTCAGGGTTGACCTTTTGCCATTGGACAACCGATTGGTATGCTCTTGCTCTGGAGAGGTCTACCTGTCCACTTCCAGCTTTACTCTGTAGTTCTTTTCTGGTGACCACTCTGCAATTCCAATCCTTACAGGGACCTGTTCCCTTTTTGGTCTCTAAGTGATGTCATCCTCTCCACAATATGCCTTAAAGGGACTAAATACAATATGTAAGTCAGGACATGGTACAATGCAGAATGTTAGATAGTAGCAAAGTATACAGAAATTAAACTAATCATGTAAGTTATAAAATGGTACCTGTCTCCTTTGAATTAAAAGGATAACATAGTCTCTACCAGAACAACAAAGTTGTAAATAAATGGATAGAAAATGCATGGTTTCTGAGATAATTGACAGTTCCCAAAAGTTAGAGGAGAGACACAGAAATGGAAAGAGGCCAATATTTCTCTCTCAAAATATCCTAAATCAGCAATGTACCTCACTCAACAGGAGTCTGTGTAAAGACAGAGGGGACTGAAAGGATCTGAGTAGGTGAGAATCCCAGGACAGCTCTCCAGAGTCACAGTTACAGTCTGAGGTTCTTGATTAAAATCTGTCTGTATATACGAAGGAGGCAACGGTATGGCCGGCTTAGGGCATAGGAGCAGGGGCCAGAGCACAGACTGGAGAGGAGGCTGCTGTCAGATTATATGAGTTTTCTAGGAGCTTCTAGCCTTTGAATTCCACAGGAAGCTGGAGAGGGAGCATCTGGGGAGGAGGGGAAGGTAATGAAGGTTACCCATATTAGGGTCACTGCCTGGGGGTGGGCGGGTCTAAGGCTGAGAAGGGCTACTTTGTGCAGCCTTCACTAAGGGCCCAAATTCTTTGGAGAGAACCTGGGGGCTTCTGCATCTTGCTTTGGTCCTTGTCTGATGGGACTTTCATTCAAGCCATTGCTAAGCCAGCTCTAGAGTTTTTTTATATTCTTTTTTATTGATTTTATTGAGCTCTACATTTTTCTATGCTCCCCTCCCTGCCTCTCCCCTCCTCTTCAACCTCCCCCAAGGTCCCCATGCTCCCAGTTTACTCAGGAAATCTTGTCTTTTATTACTTCCCATGTAGATTAGGTCCATGTATGTCTCTCTTAGGGTCCTCATTGTTGTCTAGGTTCTCTGGGATTGTGATTTGTTGGCTGGTTTTCTTTTCTTTCTGTTTAAATCCACTTATGAGTGAGACATATGACAATTGCCTTTCTGGGTCTGGGTTACCTCATTCAATATGATGTTTTCTAGCTCCATCCATTTGCCTGCAAATTTCAAGATGCCGTTATTTTTTTCTGCTGTGTAGTAGTCCATTGTGTAAATGTACCACATTTTCCTTATCCATTCTTTGGTTGAGGGGCATTTAGGTTGTTTCCAGGTTCTGGCTATGACAAACAAAGCTGCTATGAACATAGTTGAGCACATGTCCTTGTGGCACGATTGAGCATCCTTTGGATATATACCCAAAAGTGGTACTGCTGGGTCTTGAGGTAGGTTATTTTCTAATTTTCTGAGAAATCACCATACTGATATTCAAAGGGGCTGTACCAGCTTGCATTCCCACCAGCAATGCAGGAGTGTTCCCTTTACCCCACAACCTCTCCAGCATAAATTATCATCAGTGTTTTTGATCTTGGCCATTCTTACAGGTGTAAGATGGTATCTCAGAGTTGTTTTGATTTGCATTTCTCTGATGACTAAGGATGTTGCAGCTCTTGAGATTTGTAGAGGAAGTAGTGCCATGCTCCACAGGGCAATGCTGCTTCTGCTTTAGCCTCGTTTGTTCCCAGTTTGCTTGTTTAATCCTATTGTCGGCCAAAGTCTCTGCTAGAATCCTCCCCATCAATTTTGCAAAAGTCAATCTGACCAAGATTTAAATTAAGATCTACTAAGAAAAAGTATACGATTTCCCCAAATGCTTTTTTGGACCATGAATACATGTTCTCAAAATTACTGCATGTGTGTGTGTGTATGTGTGTGCGTGTGTGTGTGTGTGTGTGTGTATTATATATAACAAATCAGGGCTACACATACATACACATGTACACACACACACAGCATTACTTATCAGTACTTTATAAACATACTTTAGTAAAATTTTGTTTTTATGCCTCTGTTCTCCATCTTTTAAAAGAGTGTCACACCTTCCCAGCTCAGGTACATCCAGCATGTGTCTGTTTCAGCACTACTGCTGCCCAGGAATGTCCTCCTGTCCTGTGAACTGTGGAGGGAAAGCTCCATGTGCCCTCTGCCCTCCAGCATATCACAGATCTGTGCTGGAGTTAGGAATGTTGAGAAGACGGACTTCTCTGTCTATGGATACCTCCTTCATCTCTCCTCTTATATAGAGCACACACTGAAGAATCTTGACAATTGTGGGACTAGTTCTGTGAGGGCTTGGCATGGAGACTTTCTGGGGGAAGTAGAGCTTTCAGGGTGCACCAGAACACAATGATTGTCTGATAAATTATAAGCTGATGATGAAATTACCCAACGTGAGTCTATTTCCATCTAAGCCATTTATCTTGTTACATATTTAAGATTATCATATTTTGTCCATCTAGAGAATTAGAAGAATGTGCCTTTTGTACGTATGCCTCCATTAACAGCCTTTTTTCCATTTTTGTTGGATTGGGACAAATCTGGTTTTTCATGGGATTTTACCTCAGCTTGCTGGTGATACCATCCATTTTTTGAGACAGAGCTTCAGAAGGACTGGTATGTCCCTAAGATCAGTTGTGACAGCTGTCCTGCTCTTCCTGGCTCAGGCTTTTAGTGGTATGGTGTTATTTCTTGGAGAATGTTGCAAGTCCGATGTCCTCTGACCCATCAGCATTGATTCTGAGACACAGACACATGCTAAGTGATGTTTTGATTATCTGTCATTTCTGATTACCAGTCCCAGTATTGTGGGTATACACTGAAAAATGTGAGCGCACGCTTCTTTATCCATCACACCATCCTCTGTTTTGGCATATGTGCATCCTGCCTTCAGAATTCTCAACCTTATTTCTTTTTCTTGCTTCTTTTCTCTTGCTGGATCATACCTAATACCAGTCTATTCCTTTTGTTATGAAAATGGTCCAGTTTCAAGGGGTAGACCAGGTTCTACACCCCCCCCCCAAGGAGTAGCCCTTATGTCCTCTGGCCCTTTCTTTCCTCACTTATCCCTAAAAGATACTTATAAAGACATATTTGACAGCCGGGCACATACAGTTTCATGGTGAATTATCTGCTCCATGTTATCCACTGCCTAATTCAGGGTCCAAGCCTGTGACTGCTCATGTAGCATCATTACCATGCCTACTCCAGAAGCTGGGCAGTGTCGTCCCACGGATAAAAATGGTAGCCTTCAACCTTTGGAAAATAGTAGAAAATTCTGCGTTTTCTTTGGCTGATCCAATACTTCAGCTCACCCTTTGCTTTCATTTGTAACAAATGCAAAGCCTGGGA
Organism: Ondatra zibethicus; assembly: GCA_004026605.1. Lineage (NCBI taxonomy): Eukaryota > Metazoa > Chordata > Mammalia > Rodentia > Cricetidae > Ondatra > Ondatra zibethicus. Next base: position 40,595 of record PVIU01000703.1, read on the forward strand.
ACTGTAAGCCAGCATCTTACCCGGGTATTGGTAGACTTGGGGCTCTAGCTGCATCTGTCTACAAGTGATCTGGCTGAAACTAAGCAGTCCTAGAGGTGGCATCCTTGAGTGAGGTGAGTTACTCCAGGGCCTTGCTTATTGTTGCTTAGAAGGAAAGTTCCTAAGTAGTGACTGTTCCCTCATCCAGCCAGCGAAGTGTTTGGTGAACTGGATGGGAACTCTCTTTCCAAACCTTCCTGAGTGCAAACAAGTAATCCAGCCCCACTAATTACCCATGCTCTGAGTCTTCTCGTCATCTCCTGTAGAGAAGATGCACATGAGAGCTGAGCATGCAACACACACTGTACCTCAGTCATATAAGGCCTGACGCTGACAACTGCTGTGGCATGTGGGAGCCACAGAGAGACAGATGAGACAGAGATGAACTGATCCCATTTTTAAGAGAATGAATTAAGCTCTTTAAAACTAATAACCAGGCTCTCTCTGGTTGGCACCTGCTCCACTGTCAGTTTGAGGGATGAGACCCTGATGCAGCATCTCAGCAATGAATGGTTCTCTCAATACCTTAAAAAGAAAGAAAGAAAGAAAGAAAGAAAGAAAGAAAGAAAGAAAGAAAGAAAGAAAGAAAGAAAGAAAGAAAGAAAGTAAAAACCAAAACTCTGATTTTTCTTTGATGTTTTCCAAAGAATCAAGTGTTACAGAACAGACAGAGGAGAGACTGAAGATGGCAGCTGGTGGAGAGCCTGGCGAACATGGTGTCCAGCAGCTCGTGGGTGTGACTCGTAGAAACACACTCCTGGATCCAGGAGTTAAGGAGGAAGCAGTCGTTCTGTTGAGACCTTCAATCTAATCCCTTCCAACTAATCCCTCTGTCTACTTCCATTAGCCCAGGAAATGAACAGACTAGTTCATGGAAGTTGGGTAAGGCAATTACTTCTTAGGACATGGTCAACACATCAACATAGCAAATAGATACATCCCGATTTTGCAGCTGTGGACCCTTGAAAAGTGAACTCACTTACCCAACTTCCAATAGCCAGTGAGCAAAATAGACAGTAACACAGTGCTACTTCAGGCCCTGTGTTGAACAGAATACCTCTTTTGCAGAAGGACTTTGCAAAGCTAAAGATTTAGCCCACTCTCCCCACAGTGGGTTATGGGAATTTATCAGTGCCAGTTCGAATTAGTTCTAGATCCCAAGATCCCTTCTTATTATAACAACATTTCATATCTTAAAATGTATTTTTTTTCTTCAGGTGGGTTTTGCTTATCTTTGGCTCTTCTGGGTAAATGGTGTCCAGGTCCAGGCATCTGGGATGGAGAGGGGTTGGGGGGAAATTAAGAAATAACTCAGATCCCATGTTCCTATTTTCACAAGCCAGGAAAGGGATTTGTAGATTTTTATGAAGTGTTTTGTCCAGAGTGGCAGGGCTTGCAGACCCAGCACTCAGCAAGAGGAGGCAGGAGAGTTGAAAAGTGGGCTACGTGGTTAGTTCAAGCCATACTGGTCTATGTACACAGCACGATGCTGTCTCATAAACAAACAAAAGTATTTTAGAACATAAAATACATCAAGATCCAGAGTAATTCATTCTAAGGGTACACTTGGGGCCCTCAGGGTTACCAAGAACAGTTTCTAAAAATTTGGTGCTAGGGTTTCACCAAGCTCAAGAACTCACTTCTAATTGGTCTAAAACATATCTCAAGCACTAAGTGACGTGAACTGAGTATGGAACCAAGGATGGGAACCTATGATTAGTCCACCCTTGGTACACAAAGGAAAAAATGGCCATCTGGGGAGCTCATTTCATTTCTCTGTTTCAGCTCTTTGTTACTGCATTAAAGCTACCCCCAAACTTAGTACTTTAAAATTCTAAGTCACGCCCCTTGAGGTGTCGAGGACAGGGATCTAAGACTACCTAGATGGCTGGTGCTGGCTCTTAGGCTCACAGTTTTGTCAACTACAGTCTTACAATGGCTTGCTAAGGTCAATGGACCACTTTTCAGGATGGGTACATCCTTTACACACTGGCCTTTGGAAAGAGGCTTCAATTCTTTGCCTGTGGTTCTCACCATGGGATGCTGGGGTCTTCAAACATGATAGCTGGATTTTTCTAGAATGCATGATTCACAGAGGAAGCCACAACACCTGTATGACCCAGTCTTGAGAAATCGCATGCCTTCCTTCGGCCACTGTCTAGCCACATGGAGGGCGCACTGAAGCTAGCCCTCACTGGGAAGAGGGATTCTGCTCCGGTTAAGAGGAACTATACCAAAGGACTTTTAGACACGTCTTGACGAAGACACTTGGCCAACGCCATGTAACTACATGTTGTGCTAAAGCTACAAATTTCCTGTCTGCTAGTTCAGTGACTATCAACTCGTCTCACCGTGGATTGATTGGTTCTAAGTAAGGAAATTCTGATAAAATATTCAGGGTCTCATCAATTACTCCTTTCCTAAGAACATGCTGATTCTTCAGCATCCTGAGAAGGGTCTCTCATTAGCTAAGCATGTGACCCTCTCACTGGGATTCACCTGCACCTGGCTTCTGCTTTTTTTGTACTGGAGTTCCCCTAAGGCTTGGATTACCTTGCCAGTGGAAATATACGAGCTTTCTGTGTGATCTACCTTAACTGCAAGGGTACATCCCATAATTTCCCCCGAAGGCTTGTTGCGGCCTATGTCGAGTCATTTGTATTTATGACAGCTTGAGTGTGATTTAGTGTGACCTCACTTTGATAAAAGCCATTTAGAGCTCATAAATATGGGTGACACTTTGCCTCCCAGGCTGGGGGTTTTAAGGAAAGACAGACTTGCATTATGATTCAACTTTCATTGTTCAAGAGATAAGAAGGCATTGGAAAAGAGCAAAAGGAAGGAAGGGGAGAGGGGAGAGAGGCCAGGAGGGTGAGAGGCCTGGGGGCAGTGATGAGAAGTCTCCCAGGTTGCTGTTCCTGTTGAGGGAAGCAGGCTCACACACTTGCTCATCTCTAGCCCTTCCCTGGGATGGCTCCAATATTTGAAGGGCACCAGCTCAGAGGGAGAGTCGGGAGAATCCTATAGGAATGAAGGGGTCACATACTTTATGGGCCATTTGCTGCCTCTTTTAAAAGCATTGTTAAATCACAACCAAATTACAGGAGACTGTCGATTTTTATTGGACAGGAAAGCTCTGTAGTAACTTTGCTTCTCACAACACAGCCCTCTGGGGGTAGCTTTCCTGCTCTGGAGAGCAGGTGACTACCCTGTTGTGGAATCTGAAGGACCAACATGCAGGCTTTGCCACCAGTATCTCCCATTGACACCCCCCCCCAGTGTACCTGATATTTGCAGCGCCATGAACCAGCTGCTTTTCATTGAAAGGCCTGAACCCTGAACACAGGCTGCAGATTCTGGAAGTCAATTTGTCTTCGATTTATCCATTAACAAGTATACTGTAGGGGTTAGATCTGTGGATGACAGATTTAGGAAGAGTATTGACAGAAACTGTCAAGGAAGAGTATGACAAGGACATTTCTCCAGTGGGCCTTGGTAGATAGACTTACTTATTTGTTCTTCTGGTGTCCCCTCTGAATAAAGGGTTTCTTGTACGTGTAATTCCCAATCTTTATCAAAGCTAACCACTGACTGTTTCATCAAAACCCATAAGCAATGCTGGCATGACCAGCAGTGAATCATGGGCTGTGGAAATCCTGGAGGACTCCAAAAACTCCTCCTCCTACATGCTAAAAACCAGAAAGCCAGTGTCAGCCATCTGGGCAGCGGGAAGCTAGCTGTGGTCAGGTGGCTCAGCCAATGGCCATCTCAGATATGAATTAATGATTCAGAGTGATGTGTGCACGTGAGGAACCTGACCAGGAGATATATGATAGGAGCAGTCACCAGGCAATCGAGTGTGAGAGACTGAAGGCCACATATTGGGGGGACCTTCATATTGTAAGCCTGGCGGTCATGTTTGGCCCACAGAGATCTCTTGTTTTTGCTACCCAGACAGATTTCTCCCCCATAATCTGCCAATATTTTAAAATGAGATTTCTCTCATACACTTACCCCCACAAAATAGTAGATGTTTGACTTTTAGTCAAAGTAGGGTGGAATGGTCCCTGAGCCCCTACAGCTGACCCATTGGACTCATGTAGCCCCATTTACAAACAGTAAGCTATGTCTCAGAAGAACCAAACAGCTCACACAAACAGACAGGAGTGAGGTTAGTGACAGAGCAGGGGACAGACAGTGCTTCCTGGTACCCAATTTTTAAGGTCTTGTTTGAAAACCTGTCCTACCCTGTCACCTCTCCACAGACCTCAGGGCCATACTCTAGAGGCCATGTGCTTCCCCCAGGGATGCTTTCTCTGGACCATACATCTTCTCCTGGGGGCTGGAAAGGGGATCCATTGCTCCTCTTTACAGACAAACAGGTACACTAGATGCCTCGTCTCAGTTCATCTGTGCTGACTGTTGTCCTAGAGTTCGGGGGCCAGTTTTTGCAGTCTCCAAGAGCATCTTTGGTAGAGTGTTTCCAAGGTGGACAGACTAGGTGCTGTCTTCCAGAAAGGATGACTCCATCTTGATCCCGTGGAACTCTCATGTTCATGAACCACCTCCATCTCTGACTCAGATGTTTATTTATCCTTTCCCCAAAGGCTCGATTTTCACTCACTTTTTTTCACATGTATTTATGGGGAGGAATAGGAGTGAGACTCTCCATTTGTTGCTTTGTAATGCACTTATTTGGGATAAGGGGACTCATTTTTCTCCCTTGAATAAATTGGTAGTTAATTAAAACTCTTTGCTGTAGTCTAAAAGAGGGGTGTGTTGGATGTCTGCAGCCATGTGCTATTTGATTTATCACTTGTCAAAGGGCTGTAAGGAATATCAGCTGGCAAACCTCTCAATGTTCCTCCCTCTTTATAGTCTGTCTCTCAACCAAATTCCTGTCCCCATTTTCTCCTTTCTCTTCTCCTCTGTCTCACCTCCCTGTCAATCTCTTCCACACATATACACAGGTGAATGCGTTCACACATACGTCCTCCCCACAAAAAGGAAATCTACATGACTTCTACTGTACTGTTCTGCTGTTTATCATAGACACTTTCTGTTTCCCATTGTGGCCAGAGCATTCAGTAGGAGTGGTTAGGGAAGAAATAAATAACCCATTTTCTTGTGTATATGCCTTAGTGTGTATGTGGATAATATGTGTTTGTGTTTTTGTGTATGGTGTTGTGGAAGGATGCTTAAAAGAAATCCCACACTAGCTCAGAATTGAGAAATAGACAGTTATTTATTTAGGGGTAGACTCACAAATCAGAATCCTCTGCTGAAACAGAGATCAGAAACCAGATCCCGCAGCCAGAAAAGAGGTCGGACATATGCTCTACATCAGCATATATAGTATAAGAGGCCATGCCCCAGTGAGCAGGTAACCACTGGATGTAAGACTTCCTACAGCATGGTGTACATGCATGTTCCTGCATGAGGACAGATGCGAAAGCCCATGTATGGAGGTGAAGTGACAACCTTGCCTGTCTGTCTTTACCTCCCCTTTGAAACAGAGTCCCTTCACTGCTGACTTCTGCATACTTAGGGTAGCTTAACCTGTGATCTCTCCAGACTTCTCTGGGGTCTGCTCACCGCCTTACAGTGAAGCACCAGCATTGCGTGTCCTGTGCTCCTACATCCAGCTCGATGTGGGTTTGGAGCATTTGAAGTCAGGTCCCCAGAGTTACACAGCAAACAGCTTATGCACTTAGCTGTCTCCTTAGCCCTCAGTTGCTTTACAGCCTAGAACAGGAGAGATTTAACTGAGGGTGATTATAGGCCTGCTTGATGCTGCTTCTCGCTAAGTTGTTCTGCACCCATAATTAAGGAGCCTCTCTATACCATGTCCCTTCCAAAGGCCATCACTGGCAGCCTCTGATAGTCTCATCATTACTCCAAGAGCCCCAAGAACAGCCCCATTACCATCATTCAGACCCAGAACTGGTCAGGAAGTAGGAGACTTTGCACTTCATCTCATTAACTGGCCTGGCAGCACTGAGATGACTTTCCACTCACTCCTCTTCAGTCCTTGGTCTCTGGTCTCTCAGTGACTGACTTCCCTAATGGTTTACACCAGGCACCGAGTTCGGAGGGAGGCTGCTTTAGGCATCCCTATGGCCCTAGGCTCCCACAGAGATGAACTATCTCTATATCCTCAAAAGTGCTAAAATCGCGGTGGTCTCTGCCCATTGCTCTGGGGAAACCTTCCGCGTGCATTTGGTTCATTGCTCTCTTCACTGCTTATTCCAGACACCAGCAGCCCACACAAGTGCTGTTTGCTCATCCTGAAATTCTCCTGTGAGCCCAGTTCTAATTAATTACCATGGATTCCACACTCAAGAGGGAAACCTGCTTGTGAGGGCAAAGATGGAGAAATTCATTCAGGAGCTTCAGAGTACAAGACCTGTCGCTGGCATCAGAGCTCCTCCCTAGGATAAAGAAGAGCATAGTCAGCTTCTTGCAAAGCTTGTGTTCCTAGAGCCTGCAGATAGTAAGCCTAAAGATGTCAACAGACGTGAGCCTCCCTGAGCCTCTGACTCAAACCGGGGCCCTTCAATATCAAGGTTTATAGAAACTGCAATTGCACCTGCCTCCCAGAGATGAACTCTCAATAAGCTGCCTGCAATTACCACCTCTCAGAGAGTTCAAGAGGTGATTCAGGGTGTGGTATGGTTAGTCTCAATATGGCTACTCTTTCTTAGCCCCTAGTGGTTTCTTTGTAAAGTATATTGCAACTTGTGCAATTATCTAACTGAAGAAAAGCTTCAGCTCATAACAATAGCCAATCTTCCTTATTTTCCCCTCTCCAGCCCTAACTTCCTACTAATCTGTTTTTTGTCCCTATAGATTTGCAATATTTGGATTTTTCCTATGAATTGCTTCATATATATATATATGTATATATATATAATTGGAAAGTTTGAAACATGCACATATATCATTTTAAATTTTAAGTATACATATTAAAAACCCTGAGGTGATTAAACAAAGTCAGGTTTTTGATTCCTGGGCTAGAAATAGAGATGAACTCTGCATAAAGGTACATTATTCACTTAAGGAAGCATTGATCTTAGGGAAATGTTGAAGGACCCAGTAATCATTCTACAAGAATCTCCCAAGATGCAATGTGATGATAATGACCACTCCCAGAGCACAGATTAGCCCTAACATCTCTAATTACCTTTTAATCAATACTTTATGGAAATGTCAGTAAAAAGAGTCTATTCTGGTACCTCTTTGTTTGGGTCAATAAATTGAACAAGTTTCAGAGACAGTTTGCTGACCCTCCAACTGGCAGAGAGACTTTCCATTGGTGCTGTTGCTGTGACCTCGTAGAAGGAGATTCTCTTTCTAGAGAGCTCCTTCATGGCAGGGGTGGCCATGCTATCTCAAAGGAACCTAGTTTGCACGACCAGATTGGAGAGAAAGGAGAACATGAGGACCAAGCTAAATGGGCATTGGATAGAGATTTTAATAATATTAGAGCTACGGTACTGTGGGAAAGGAGGCCAGGAATGGATGTAATACTTCCATGACTAGAAAGACGCTTTAAAGCCAACCCTTGTGCTATATGTAGAGTCTGTAGAATGCCTTCTCTGCTTCCCAGGCTTCCTATTTTGAAAAGATCCATTCCCAGCTAGAGGCTGCTCTAACTGTTTGTCTGCCTTGTGCCTTACACAGTTGTGTGCGTGTGGCATCTAAATTTGCTCTACAGGTATCTTTTTTCTTTGCTCTGTGTCTTCTAAGACAAGCTAAGAGGTCCATCATTAAAAAGAAAGAACTCTCAGAAAATACAGAACCATCAAGTGAATGTCCAAATTGGTCAGAAATTCTGTCTGGAATTGGGGATGACTTGGTACCAAAATATTTCATTATGTTACGATTGCCAAGAAACAGCCCTTTTGAATGTAGATCACATACTCATGTATTGTTCCCCAGTTCCATTTTGAGCACAACAATGTCTGTTGGGGTAAATGTCCACTATATAAGATGAAGAAATCCCTGGGCTTCTGGGATTTCTATTGAAGTGCTACAGGACAGGCATGAAAGAAAGAAAACCAGTATGAGCTCCTGAATTATGAAACAATAGGTAGAGATTATGTTTCAAAAAAGGATAAAGGAGGTCCATAAAGGTGGAGAGTCATGGAGTCACATAGTCTAGACCAGTCTTGCAAAGTAAGGCTTGACCCACATGACATAACCCACATGGTAAAGGAGAAAGAGTCTGACATCCCAGCAAAGAGCAATGCAGGCCGAATGCAAAGGCTGGGCCCATAATGATGCTCCTTCTGGCAGTGCCTAAAATCTCTCTAAGGTTGGACCACAGCTGATCTTATTGAATTGCAATTCTGTAACAGTGCCTGTGCACCTCTCCCTGCACCCGACCCCCTCCTCTCTCCTTCTCACCCCCTCCCATTTGTGTGTGTGTGGGGGGGTCCTGTCTTTCTATGTAAAGCAACAAGTGATTCAATTATATAAGTAAATAAGATGACAAACTGCTATTTTAAAATGATATCAAGGAAGCTATCAAGCCCAGAGAAAGTGGGCAGAGACCCATGGGTAGACAGGATCAATGCAGAGAGTAGGGTTCAGCCATTTCACTGTGGCCTTGCAGACCACAGTAAGGTCTGTAGGTATTATGTTAAATGGTGGGAAAGTTCTAGGTGGATTAGAGGCAAGGATGACATAATCTGATTAGCACAAGGAAGTGTCCCCTCTGCAGAAGTGTTCATAAGTCAGAGATAGCATGGAGGGGAGCTGTCTTTGCTAAACTAGAACAAAGCTAATTCTTTTTGCTGTCATGTGTCTACAAGAGACATGTGTATAGACATCATAGGTTAGCAGTCACAAAAGTAGAATGTCTCGGAACTCAACATATTCAAATTTCCCACAACCTTTCAAATGAAAAAGGAATGCAATTGTAGGTGCAAGTATGGGAGGGGTGGCTACAATTGTCTCATTTCTTCCTGAAGAGGTGATTTAGAAATGCCAACATAATGAAACAGAGGAGACGAGTTACAGATTCTATTTCTGATGATGCATAATCTCCACTTATTTGAGCATGCTCATTAAGAAATCTGATTATTCTGACATGGTTTCTAATTCCCTATGGACAGAAACAGGCAGAGAGAGAATAACATTTCTCCAAGGATAAGGCCAAAGGTCACTTTGTGCATTGGGCAGCTGTTGCCTAAAGTGTTACTAATAGGACAGCCAATGGCCTTGCTGGGCTTTGTACGCTTACTGTCTTTTACAAATTAAACTAAAATTGTGAATTCTCAAAACCAGGGAAGGAAATCTCCACCTGTTTCTCCCAATTTCTTATTCATTCTGAGTCTCTGATACTGTAGCCAGAAAACCACAGGGATACAGCATGCTATATCTGGAAAACACCTCTGATCTCTTTATTAGAACTGCAAAGTGCTGGAAAGACAGACACACTGCACCCTCCTCCCTACAGCCATTGATAGACTCCCAGGTCCCGGAATTCAGTAAAAAGAATGCTGAACCAGGAGTGAGACAGTTGAGTTTGCGCCCTGGGCCTGCCACTTACCAAGCACTGTGCTCCACAGTAGGAGATTTACCTTTAATTTCCAAGTCACTAATCTTGAAAGGAGAGTATCTGGTATTAAAATGCCATAATCTTTCTTCTGGCAGTCTGAATTGGGACCAATGTGGGATACCCAAGTGTGAAGAGATGAGGCAGATACTGTGATGTCATCATTACCCAGGTATGAAGAGGTGAGGCAGATACTATGATGTCATCATTACCCAGGTGTGAGGAGGTGAGGCAGATACTGTGTGTCATCATTACCCAGGTGTGAAGAAGTGTAACATGAAGGCCTGCTTATTGGGGTTTCTGTCCTGCCCAGTTCCCACAGCCGGCAAGTCCCAAAGAAAATCACACAGAGAGTCATCATTAATTATAAACTGATTAGCCCATTAGCTCAGGTTTCTTATTAGCTCTTGTAATTTATATAGCCCATTATTCTTATCTATGTCAGCCACATGGCTCAGTACCTTTTTCAGCAGGCAGGTCACATCCTGCTTCTTTGGTAGTCTGGGCAGGTCTCCCGAGAGAGCTTCCTGCTTCCCAGAATTCTATTCTTCTTGCTCCACCTCTACTTCCTGTCTGGTTGTCCCACCTATACATCCTGGCTAATGGCCAATCAGCGTTTATTTAAATCATGATTGACAGAATACATACAATTCTCCCACACCAAGGAAGTGAGGTAATAATGTCATCATTACCCTGGTATGAAGAGGTGAGGCAGATACTGTGATGTCATCATTACCCAGGTGTGAAGAGGTGAGGTAGATACTGTGATGTCATCATTTCCCAAATGTGAAGAAATGAGATGGATACTGTGATGTCATCATTACCCAAGTGTGAAAGGTGAGGCAGATACTGTGATGTATGTCATCATTACCCAAGTATGAATGGAAGAGACAGATACTGTGATGTCATCATTACCCAAGTGTGACAAGTGAGGTAGATACTGTGATGTCATCATTACCCCGCTATGAAGAGGTGAGGTAGATACTGTGATCCTGAGATCATTTTTGTCTGTGCTATTTGGAATCAAGGCCTTGGTTAAGACCTCTCTGATGCATGGCTGAACTGGAAAAGGTGATGGTGCTGGCATAGACCATGCAGCATCCACTGTCAGAGCAGGGGATTTCCACATGCCTCTACCATTCCATATAGGCTCCAGCAAATCCCCCTCAGCCCAGATTCATTATCGTCAAGCCTGCCTCACTGTGCTGACTCAGAGTATTTTGAGCCGCATGTGAAATCTGGACACAGTGTCTTACTTGTAAGAAACTTTACCACGTTCATTATTACTTTAACCTACTTGACATCAGGCAAATATGCATTATTTATGTATTCGGAGTTTTAGGTTACCTTCCAATATCATTTGACAAGAGGAAGAATAGCTATACTGGGCTTTTTCTTTTGGGCCACCAACCAGCTTCCAAATCATCAAATGGAGATTTATTACTTTTGAATGCTTGGTCTTAGCTTAGCTCATTTCTGGCTACCTCTTTTAACTTAAATTATCCTGTTTCTCTTTGTCTACCTTTTGCCTCAGGCCTGTTACCTTTCTTCTGTCTCTCTTACTTTCACTGCTTCTCTAGGAAATTGACAGGCAGCTGCCTGGCTTCTGGCCCCAGGCATCTCCCTCATTCTCTCCTCTCTTCTTCTCCCTTTCCTCTCAAGCCCAGAGTTCTCCTATTTATTCTTTCTGCAGCCAACCCCACCTATTTTCCTCTGCCTAGCTATTGGTCATTCAGCCGTTTAGTAGACTAATCTGGTATCTTAGGCACGTAAGGTGAAACACCAACACGTCTTTACGCAGTTAAACAGATGCATCATAAACAAAAGTAACACACCTTTACACAGTTAAAAGTAATATTACTCAACACAAACAAATGTAACACATCTTTGCCCAGTTAAAATAATATTCCTCAACACTTAGCTCCTCAGTAGCAGGTCCTACAAATACTTCTAAACTACTCCCAAGTCTCTCTAGTTGGTGCCTATTTCCTGAACCCCAATGTGCTACATTATTGGTGTGAAGGACCCTGTAGATTACATCTGAAATTTTCCTGTATCCATAAATCACTATTAAAAGCTATATCGTGACACTCAAGGGATTTTTATTTTAGGCACCCCTAGTGATCTAAAAACAAATCTATTAAACTCAGAAGAGAGTCTCCATATAAAGGGTTAGAATCTGATGATGCTGAGGGCATTGTTGCCAGGTACCAGGTTATGTGGAGAGTGATTATCATATCACTCATATCAGAGAAGGAGGGAGAGACTCATATGCTCATATCACCATCCTGGAGAATTAATGGAATTATTCTGATATTGTAAGAGCTATTAGAAAAATGTGTGTCAAGAGCCTAGTGCATGTGAAAGACAAAACGGGAGAAAAGTTCAACAAAGGAGAGCCTGGCAATGGTTTTGAAAGAGTTAAGTCTTTGGATTGTATTTATGTTCATAATCAGATGGGCAGAGAGAAGTGAGATGTGAAGTTTTATTTGGGCAGAATGTATAAATACTAAATGAGATCAATGAGATCGAGGCTGGGATCTTGCTGTTTGAGGGAGATGCAACTCAGAAGGCTACTAGAGCTGTGTGGAAGAGTGATGTATGAAATGTCATCATTTATCAGTTGTGCCCCACTTCAGGTATCTTCCTCTGTCCTTTCCCTTCTCCCATACTTCACTTTCCTTTTCTTCCTGTCCTCTGTATGCATACAAATGATGTCCATCCACACTGTGTGCTTCTTTTCTGAAGCCAAATGTTCTCATCTATCAGACATGTTTAAGACTCTTTTGTGCGTCTAACATTGAAGAAGTCTGTCTTGCATTTAGTCTGTCCCTCCAGCTGCCAGCTTCTTTCCCTGGGGTCAGAATGTCAGCCAGTGGAGGGAAGGAAGTATTAGCATGATCTTCCCAGGGTCCTCTCCAAGGATATAAATCCTCACATATGGGAATCTACTCTTGTTGTTCAAGAGATCTGCTCAGTGAGCCAACTCTACTCACAGCTGCTGTTAGCTGCCTTTCTCATGTCCCAGGTTCATGGCCTTCTAGGTCCTCCCAGGTGCAAGAAAGACATTCTCAGATGCCTGCGCTTTGATCATGCCCACGACAACCTTAGGACAGATACGTCCGTGCTAATCACTTTAGATTAGGATTGAATTAAACGGGACAGCAGCTGCACAGCGTGGCTTTGATTCAATCCTGCTCAATAATGTGATGTAGAGGCATAGGCCAGGAGGCTACAACCATCGGCCTCCCAGAAACCCCATCCATCTTCCTCCTGCAGCTCCTCCAAATGATAGGCAGGGCAGAGAGACACAGGAGGGAGCAAGGCAGATTGCTTGGGCCCTGAACTAAGTAGCTTTGATACCCTCCACTTTCTTCCATGCATGCCTCCGGCTCAACAATGTGATGATCTTTACAGGTCACCCAGCCTTCCTCTTCTTCTGTCTGAAATGCAACTTGCTCCTTCCATGTTCCCATGAGGCAAGGCATAGAGCCATGGTTATATGACAGCTGATCTGCAGAGAGGAGTCTCAAAGCCAGCTTATGAGCAGACAAATCCAAAGAGGGGTTGGCGACTCCTTCCTTCCCACAACCATGCTTTTCTGTGGTCATTTGGTTTTACAGAGACAACAGAGGCAAGTGTCCTCAATGAGCTCAGTTGTGTAGCAAGTATAGAGTACTATTTTACAAATCTCCCAATCCTGTGAGATAGCCAGAATTTTGGATCCTCTTTAAGAAGCAGGGAAATTGAGTATCAGACAGTTGAAGAAGAAGAAGAAGAAGAAGAAGAAGAAGAAGAAGAAGAAGAAGAAGAAGAAGAAGAAGAAGAAGAAGAAGAAGAAGAAGAAGAAGAAGAAGAAAGAAGCATCCTGTGTCTCTTTTGGTATTCTTGGACCAATCCAAGTCATATCATTTTGCCATCCACCAGCTTCCCTGTCTCCTCACTGGAGAATGTCCTGAGTACATCTAGTTTCTAATGTGGGCCCATTAAAGTATTGACTGCCTCATGCAACTATTTTTGTACACACAATGAACCCCTCTGGCTTTGATTGTGATATAAACAGCTGTCTTGACTAAATCACAAGACTTTAGAGAGGGAGAGGAGATAAGAGGGATTCAGCACCAAAGCCCAGAGTTCCGTGGCCTGTTGGATCTGCTAATAAATTTGACCTTGCGGTAGTTCATGTTTGGTTAAAAGACTTTAAAGAGCAGTGGGAATTCCCTGTTTCTAATAAAAGCTTCCACAGAAGGCCCACTATTTCTAGCCATCTCCTGCCTACCTTCCCCATGAACTGAGAGGTAAATTGTCAACTTTCTGCTAAGGTTATCACTTAAAAAAAACCACAGCAGAGCTGTAGCCGAGACCCTCTCTATTGCCCACAACACCCTCTTATGACAGAGTTTAGAAACCATGGGCTTTGAATGCAGGAAAGAGGGAGAAAAACGTTTGAAGCATGACAGCAACCATCTCATATGTTGGGATGGGACAGCACACTGTGTCTGCTGTGTCATGTGAGGGGCATGGGTTGAATTGATCTTAAGCAGATCGAATAATGGCCATGCCAGTGGTGTGCCGAAGCCAGCTCAGGCCGAAGCCAGCTCAGAGCCAGTGGGAAGAGCTGGGTGGGTACACCTCTTCCAGTCTCTGTGATGGGTGGCTTTGGGTTGGACGTTGTAACTGGAAATATTTCCACCATGGAAATTGATAAATGTCTCTGGTCTATAGCAGCCCCACCCATCTCCTCCCAGTGCCAAGAACCAGTTCTTAAAGATTTCCTAACATGTGACTGTTAGCAATACTTACTTTTTCCATTGGTTCTATGTGCTCATTTTGGGGTGTCATATTTCGAAGGGAGGTTTTATAAACTAATGGTACCATGGAGAAAGAGCCAAAGAAATTTAGAAAATTTCTGCCTGGGATATATGGAGATGTCACCTTCCCAAATGTATCCGTGGTTGTGCGATGTCAGGAGGACCAGGCAGGCACTGATGCAGGACTGTGGACAGGACATCAGAACAAGGGGAGGGCATAGGAGTGGACTCTTCAGGGGTCAGGAGGGGAATGTCTGAACCTGACCCCAAAGCCTAAAGTGACTTTCTCAGCCTGACTGTTTCTTCTGAAAAACTAGCTTGCATTCCCTACTTCGTAGGAACATCATAAACCTGAAAAGAGAAACTGGCCCCTGTTGCTCAGAACTAGGGGAGGGGGGGGATTTCTGCAGTGGGAGGCGGGGTTTCTGCAGTGGGGGCGGGGTTTCTGCAGTGGGGGCGGGGTTTCTACCAAATAAAGGTGGAACTTTTGAAGATTATTGCTACCCCAGTAGCAACACTTACAGGAAGTAGTCAAGCTGGGTCCCCATTTGTTAGAGAGGTCGGAGAGGGGATTCTTGCATTGTGGGTGGTAGATTGAGCTGAACAGAAACCAAGACTTACCTTGTCCCTGGGCAAGTAACTAAAACTGATTTTTTTTTCACCACATTATTCTCTCTGTCAAACAAGTGGGATAGTTTCTACTCCTTCATGCTTTTCCTTGTTGCTGAGTTGTTAAAAGAAGTCATTGTATGACTCTTTATAGGTCTATAATGTAGAGATATTTTTACCAATCTTATATTCTACCATTCTTGTTATAACAAAAATACTGTAATGCCTTGAGATAGGACATTATTCTTTGTGATTTGATTATCAAGTACACTTGCTGTTTTGCCTCCAAGCATTAAAGGGACAGTAATTAATTAAAAACTAGCCTTATTTCCAAGTAAGATTCTAGGTTTTAGGGTTGGAGAAGCTGTAGGGTGAACCGAGGAGATTGGTCGTCATTGACAGTCATGTATCTTTCTTCTAGACATAGAGTAGGTGAGTGGAACACATAGTCAGATATGTCTTCCCTGTTCTAATGTCCTTTCTATCTGAAACCAAGTCTTTCTTCCTTCAATATAACATCCATGCAGCAATGAATCTTCTGCTCTTCAGCTGTGGCTGCCTTCCACTCTGTTCTCTTGAAACTGTGGCTTCTGTTTTTATCAAAGTCCATGAGTACCTTGCCTATTTAAAGCACGGCACAGCCAATGCTGACTCCAGGAGCAGCTTCACAGTGGTTATGGTATAATTTATAGATTATAGGTGAATACTTCCCCAAACTAGACGTTAAGTAGCAAGAAATTCAGACAGAATATGTAGACCTCCTTCTCTGAGACACCAGTAAATAACAAAGGCAGGCCCCTCCTACAGACACAGGATTTAGTGACCCTGTGCTGTGGTCTGGGTCTTAGCCCCTTACTGTCATCTTACGACACCTTGCCCTTAAGTACCACCTTGGATCTAGGTGGGTAGCCCCTACCTTTAGTAGCAGAGAGTGGATGTGAAGCCTGGAAATGTTCTGGGTGAGCATCAGGGATGTCCATCTTCATTCTGAACTTCAGAGACCATCAGAGCATATGTATCCTGCAGAGTTCTTTAATGTATGGCTGAAGCGTATTCAAGGATATCTTGCGGAGTTCCTTATTGTAGGGATGGAGTATATCAAAGACACTTTGCAGAGCTCCTGAGGTGGGGATAGAGTATACTAAGGGATACCTTGTAGAGTTTCTTCAGTGAGGATAGAGCATACTAACTGTCAGTAAAGGGTGCAAGACATAAGTGAATTTTCCAATGACTATGAAAACATACACTGTCACTCCATGATAATCTATTATGTTATCCAAAATCTCTTGCATTATACATAAAGGACTCAGGCATCTAATTACTGAAAGGTCTTACACTGAGTTAGCATCTTCTTCCAATCCTGGTGATGTATCATCTTCTTGTTTCACCATGGTGGTAGGAACAAGTAGACAGCTAGCTCCCAATGAAGTCAGCTAAAAATTCTGAGTACATTCGTTCAGAAGTAGGATGGACTGGAAGTCAATCACTCATGTAATTTCAATGATAAGAAAACAGGCTATCTTAATTGAGTTACAAATTTATAGAGATACAGTCCAATTTGACTGAATCATTGTAGTGAGTACAGGGTCCTGGTCCTCGCTACCCTTGTGAAATGATCACAGACTGCTTGGAAGCAGGACAGCAGAACATTTTTTGGCAACCTTTGGTTGGTTGAGACAGCACTGTATGAGACCCAAATGTAGTAAGGAGGCTGCTAGTTTGTTCCTGGCTGCTAAGCCCCAAAATAATCATATAGAAATTGTATTAATTAAATCCCTGCTTGGCCCATTAACTCTGGCTTCTTGTTGGATAACTCTTATATTAATTTAACCCATTTCTATTAATCTGTATATCACTACGTGGCTGTGACTTACCGGGTAAAGTTCCCAGCATCTGTCTTCGGTGGCTGCATGGCTTCTCTCTAACTCTGCCCTTTTTTCTCCCAGCATACAGCCTAGCTCTCCTCACCTAGTTCTGTTCTTCCCTGCTGTAGGCTCAAAGCTGTTCTTTATTGATTAACCATAAAAGCAACACACAGATGGTGCGGAAGAATTGTCTGTATTCTGTCAATCATGATTTAAATAAATGCTGATTGGCCATTAGCCAGGATGTATAGGTGGGACTACCAGACAGGAAGTAGAGGCGGAGCAAGGAGAATAGGAGAATTCTGGGAAGCAGGAAGCTCTCTCGGCACTCCTGCTGGGACCACCAAAGAAGCAGGATGTGACCTGCCCCGCTGAGAAAGGTACTGAGCCATGTGGCTAACATAGATAGGGCTAATGGGTTAATATAAGCTACAAGAGCTAATAAGAAGCCTGAGCTAATGGGCCAATCAGTTTTATAACCTATGTAGACCTTCTGTGTGATTCTTGGGACCTAATGACTGTGGGACCTGATAGGAGGACAGAAACCAACCAGGCCTTCTTGCTACACGCAGACAGAAGGACCTCCCACACCACACAAATGGACACATATGCTACATATCCCAGCCAAGAAGAATTGCTAATGAACCAGCAGTTTCCAGAAGTTGCTGTGAAATACAGAAGAGGCTTTTATTAAAAGCAAAATATGAGGATGCCTATATTTGCTAGTCCTGCTTCAAAGTTACCATGCTCAAAATCTAAACCTATTTTCCAAGCATACTTTGCTTGGAAATGGGAATGCCTTTCAGAGCTGTGGTATGATCAGGTATCTCAGTACTTGAATTTTCAATCTTATCCCAGGACTTAGGATCCCTGTGTACTTAGTTCATGAGCAGGGCCTCTTGTGGAAGAACTTGTAGATTGGTTGTACAAATTGTTTTTGAATAACAATTCAAAGAGTTTTTTCCAATTCAGGCAACAGAAACGATTTCATTTATGTAAGTGTATAGTTCCAGTCCTTAGAGTTAACCACAAGAGATTAGCAGAGCAGTAAGCACATTTACAGTGAGACTCTGCCTCAAAATAGGGTGGAATGTAATAGAGGAGAACACCTGGTACTTCTGGGCTTCACATGCATGCACAGGCAGGAATATATACAATAATCTGCATACACACACACACACACACACACAATCAGTACTGAAAATGATCAAATAACCTTAATGACTTCTATTAAAAAAATATCTGGTAAACTTTCTGATGGAAACCCCAAGTAGATTTAAAGTACCTGGCCAAGGACCTGTGGATAAGGAGTTTGAAGGCCCAGGGGAAGGGCCTACCATTATTTACTTGCTAAACAGGCATGGTATCACACTGCCTTCTCCATACTTAATCTGTCCATCTTTAGACTGGGTGAACTCTCAACCCTCACCAGACACGCTTCTTTGGTCTGTGAATGATGATCAATACAGAGTGCGCAGAGGGCCAGAGTTCCAAGACTTAGTAATTATGGAGTGTGAAGCCTTATGTTGAATACCTGTGTCACACTCGCTCCCCACATGGCTCGGGGAACATAGTAAGAGAGGAAATACAAGTATTCTAAGAACCAGAGATTAGGGAGCAGTGGTAGGAAACAGCATCTCTTGGAAATAACAGGGCAGTTGTACTCATGAGCTCACGGTGGCTGTGGCTGCCGACAAGACTATCTAACATCAAATGTCAGCATAGCTGGGGAAGGTCTCATGAAGCCCCACCTCTAGCTAAGCAGCTTTTGCAGTTGAAGAGTCAGAGAAGGGAGAGTCAGTTTCCTTCAGATGAGGTGCCCATGGTAGGTTTCCCATGCTCCAGTGTGCATATGGACCCATTCACACATGGACAGCACCACTTACACTCAATAGCTATGGTAAAAGGATGTGAAGTTTGAAAGGTTATGGAGCAGAATCTGAGAGCAACTGAAGAAGGAGATTGTGGTTGATAGGACCAAAAGACATTGTATATGCATTGTACTTTGCATTGTGTGTGCAGTTCTCAAAGAATGAGTAAAAAGAAAAGGAAATCCTAGATGGAGGTATTTGGTAGATTAAGGATGTCCTTTTAAAGTTTTAGGTACTGGCAAGATATCTCGGTGGTCAAAGTGCTTGCCATACAGGCCTGATATCTGAGGCTGGCTTTCTTAATCTGTAGTAGAAGGGTAGCAGACTCCCAAAATTTTAGTTATTATATGACCTTTGCAAACTCATTATGGCACATACTCTCTCTCTCTCTCTCTCTCTCTCTCTTTCTCTTTCTCTCTCTCTCTCTCTCTCTCACACACACACACACACACACAAGATAGATAGATGATAGATAGATAGATAGATAGATAGATAGATAGATAGATAGATAGATAGACAGACAGACATATTGACAGATATTTGCCTTATGGGAGTTGTTGCTTCCAAACCAGCGAAGACCCCACTTTCGTTCCTTCTCTTTAATGCAGGTGTTTTCTCCGAAGTTCTTGCCTTATGTTCTCTGGGCCTTTCATTCTCGTAGGGGTAAACTTGTTCTTGCTGCTTGTATCACATACAGATCTTGGAATACACATTATTTAGCATGCTTTACATCTGTAGTAACTGATATTTGAGGGTAGAGTGGATTTCCCATTTCCCTGTATCATTAAAAGGGACTATAATGCTATCAGCTTTGCTTAATATGAGGTATCTCCTTCCCATTAATGATTAATTAATTTTATGTATTTTTGTGGGGGGCAAGAGGCGATGGTGGTGTACTTTTGGGGGACAGAAATTGACATCAGATGCATTTCTTTATAGTTCTCCATCATGGGTTTTTTGTTTTTTGTTTATTTTAATGAGGTGAAGTATATCCTTGAACGTGGAGCTAACTGACTAGTCTAATTGGACAGTTAGCTCCTGCTATTGTCCCGTCCCTGCCTCTCAGTGCTGGGGTTACAGAGTGTGTTTTCATGATAGGCTTTTTACATGAGTACAAGGAATCCAAATTTAGATTCTCGTGTTTACACACTAAGATATCTCCCTGTCAGATTCTTTCCTTTTCTCTCTCTCTCTCTCTCTCTTTCTCTCTCTCTCTCTCTCTCTCTCTCTCTCTCTCTCTCTCTCTCTCTCTTTCGGGGGTAACACCTATCTACTCTTGGTAGGTGTCTTTAATTAAGACTTTTCTACGTGGGATGTAGTGACCCATGACAGGATTGAGATTACTGGCCTCGCCACATACAAAGAATGGTTGCAAAGTAATGTCACCCTCAGCTTTCCATGGGGTTGCGTGTACTCTGTAGATCTGTCATTTACAACTGGGTGCCTTTGAATGGGTGATTTGGTGTTGCTAGGTTTCTGTTTTCTGCTTTGTAAAGCACTATAATTATAATACTATTTTGTGAGGTTTTTCCAGAGGAATTAATACAGTTAGCATTTGGAAATTTGTTGGGATTCCTGGCATCTCTCATGATGTCTGTGACTTAGCACCACCTTCTTTGTTTAAAGGGAAATAATATGGAGTGGGATTGGGAGAAGTCAAGGAAACTGAGGGAGGAAAAGAAAGAGGGAGGGAGGAGGGAGAGGGTAGGGAGAAAATGGTGGGGATAGACAAGGAGGGTTGCATAAAGAAGGGGTTTAAGTTTGGCCAGAAAGAGAAGATGCATGTCATCATGAGCAGGATTCCCAGCAATGAACACCAGGCTTCAGTGACTTTTGCATCCGCCTAACCCAGAACATAGTTCTTTGGGTCAAAATCAACTCAAGTTGAGGGGGAAAAAGATATTGATGGGAAGTTCAAGAGGCACAACCATTGCCTGTGACACCTGCTCTGCTAGGCTACATTGACTGAGGGTAAACCTGTCTCCTCCATTGATGGTGGGGGCCAGGACTGCCTCCCAGGCTAGGGAGGAAGGGACAAGACATCCCATGACAAGATTTCTCAATTGGGCATGCATGGCTCTTAGACTGGACTGTTTCAGTTGCTCTGAGTTCATGGTATGTTTCTGGAAGAGATTTTCCCGTTTTATAGGAGGCTTATAAAACCTGAAGTACCAGTACCTACAAGGTTTGACTATTACTGATCTCACCTTGGCTTTATCTGTTTTATATATGTACCTGTTGCTGTGATTGATTGCTCCAGATTCTTTTCCAAACTGCTATATGGAGCAAAGCATTTGCTTCCAGACCTTTTAAAACACCTTCTGTTACCTTAGACATTTTCTACCACTAAGTGAATATAGGGAGTCACCAAGGAAATGACGAACTAGAATGTCTGCTATCTCCTTTAGAACCACACAAGCAGATCATCTAGTCACTTCTAAGCAGAAATTCACTCACAGATGAGGAGGAGGCTAGGGAGGATCCTCTCCAGGCAAGTGGCTTTGGTGAACCTGTGTGCGATGACAGGAAGCTCCTTTATTGGTGTTTTACTAACGTTGCAAACTGCCCACAGATGCTGCTGATGTGATCTCTTAATTTTGTTGAGATGAAAGACTTATGGCCCAGATCACCCTCTGGAGATACAGCACATCTTCAGCTCTTTCCCTACCTGGAACTTTCTTAAACATGTAGTGTGCTGAGCTTCAGAATGAACAAAGAGGACATCCTTGTCTGCAAAAGAGTCAAGGAAGGAAAAGTGAACATTGTCCCTGTTACTGGCTCATGGCAGCCATTAAAGGATACTCTAAGTCTCTAATTCCTTAAGGCATTGCTCTGCAGGTTTACTTCATTACAAAGCATGAGAGGCGTCATGGAGAACCTGATAAAAGTCCTTCCATAATCCATATTCCCAAAGCAGTCACAGGATCTGAGAGGGTATTCTGATGTTCTGAAAAGGAACGTGTTAGTTAAACCAAACCACAACATTCTGCTATCTACAGATAATGTACCACAGAGATGATCAAACCCTCTTAAAACAAGTTCTGCTGAAATGCTTAATAAAGTATGATAATCACCATCCAGTCACCAGTTTATACCAAATCTTCCTTGTAAACTTTCTGCACAATACAACCCACATTGACACCCATGAAATCCAATTTACTCAGTCTGAGGAACAATGATTGGGCAAGAGTGACACTGGTAAGTTTAAATCGGGCACCACGAGTGTGTGTAGAAGAACTAGGAGTATGCGGCTTAGATGTGGTGTATCTTTAGCTATTTCTGAAAACAGGAGCTGTACTTGTTCACGTGTATGTCTTGCTAAACTTGAGGTGAAGAGAACAGCTTCCCCAGGTCCAAATAACATAAGCAAGACTGGTCATCGCAGTGTGTTCGAAATGAGCCCCAGCATCCAGATGTGTAGATGCACAACTGTAAGGCAGGCATGCATATTTGCAAGGCTGCACATGAAATCCTAAAGCGAAAATTGTGAACAGTCTTTTGGCTGCATCTCTAGGGAAAGAAAGAAGACTGTGCCAGAGAACTTACCTGTAAGCATTAGCACCCGCACCATTTAAAACGTAATACAAGACAAACACGAGCAACAAGACCAGGCCTGCTTGCAATTATATACAGTGGTTGTTATTAGAAATCCTCATCGATCTTTGAGTAAAGAGCCTGGGTGGAGCCCTGTTGGTGTCAGTGGTTTTGGTGTAACCATTGGAATTCCATGAGGCTGAGGGGGATTTAGCAGACGGGCCCAACACAACTAGATGGCAGCCACAAGTGTGTAACTTGCTTTTTAGTTTGGTAAGGAAGGCCTCCCTCGGACCCTGCCCTATGGACACCAAATGCCTTGGCCGTTATAATTAATGCCTGTTAATTTGGAAGGTTGGTTACATTTAACTTGGATGTGAATTTGTCTTCTACCTCAATGGGATTTCGAACACATGTAGCAATTTAACGAGTCATCTGTCCATCGTTCTGTTTGTAAGTCCATAATAAGCATAGTGTGAACAATGTCTCTGTCCATGCTCTGACATTCGGAGGTGTGGAAAAGCTTTATGAGGAGTATGTCATTAGGAGTGGGTTATTTGATGGGGGAGAAGCAGAATAAATAGTATCTTGTCTTCTCTCTTAAATTCATAATATGATGACAATTTGGGGGACTAGGATGCTATAAGAGTAGAACCAATGGAAACAAAGATTTCATTCAGTTTATAGAGAAAAAGGGTGCAAGGGGATGTATGATCCTAAAACTGAACACATAGTAGGACATGAGACATTAAGTTTTCTCCCTTACACCTCGTGCTTTCTCAGTAACACTATTTCATTTATCGTGCCTATGAAGAGGAGCAAGTGGCCATTTCAATTGCAGCTCCCTTATTCCAGTGTTTGCCTTTGTGCCTGCTCTGCTGCAGACTGTGAAGTCCTTCATGGTTGATCACTCCAGAGTCTGTAGCTGGAACTTCTCTCCTTCTCTGTCTTCAGTCCTGGCAAACCTTCAGTTCTTCTTGGTCCCTACTGTGTTCCCAGGCAGAGGCACCCACAGTTTTCTGAACATCTAAAACTTGATTTGGGGGTAATTATCAATATTAAAATACATATATAAAATATAACCCACGCATATATTTTCCTTGGTCATGTCATTTAATATTCCCAAACTTCATTTTTTCTTTTTCAAGGGAGAGAGTATTTTCAGTTCATTTAGTAACCTCAGACATATATGTAATTGGATAGTTGTCTTGGCTTGCTGGGACATTGCCTGAATATAAGTTGCTCTAGTCTTTCATGTGGATGAAATAATCAGTAAAACATCATTTAGCTTCCCTCCTCTAGCTAAAGTAAGGATCAAATGACACTTCATAGAATAAAGAGACAGAGAAAACCCGTTCCCCACAACAGAGAAAGGAGAAAGGATGAATGATTGACGGGGGGGGGGGGAGAGGTTAAATAGAAGGGTCATTTAAAGAAAGGACAGTGTCTCTGAGGACAAATTTTGACAAGGATTCTTTGTTCTCCCCAGAGCCACCTTTACTGTGTTCCTTTGCTTGCTTTCCTCTGTATCTATCTACCTATACATTCATGCTATGCATCAGAATCCGATTCCTGTCTTCCAAGGGCTGAATCTTCTGGGACAAATGAATGAGTTATAGGACCCCAGGACAGATCCACTGAAGTTTAATTTTTCCAGTGTCATATCTTGACTGAAACCCTCTGGCAAGAAGTTCAGAATGGACTCTGTCCTTCCCCTTTTCTATATTAGCAAATTCTTTCCCAGACAGGTGTCGGGTAAGAGCCAAAGGATATGTGGGAACATAGCCACCCCCAGGCTACCCTGCTGTCATTAAAGGACCAACAGAGAGGAAGAACAGAGCAGGAGAGGAGAAGATGAGGAGGGGAGACAGACACAGCACCTTCCCCTCCAGTGGGAAACTTTAGAAAAATGATGGGGTTATAAGGTAAGAGGGCCACTCAATGAAGGGACATTCTAGACTGGCTTACTGATAGCAGCATGGTGAAGACTTCGTGTAGGAATCAAAGGGAGAGTCCTGCTCATAAGGAATGGAAGAAGAAGAAACGAACAGGCAGTCACCACTTGGAAAGCTGGGTGAATTTTTTTTCTTCTCTCCTCTGTTAGAAGCTGGGAGTCCCTTCATCTTTCTCCAACTCCCCTTTTGAGTCTAGAGAGACAAAAACACACCCTGAATTTTTGCCAAGAGGGAAAGGGCAGCTCTTGAAAAAATAGAAGACAGGGTCATCTTCTAGTATTTGAATGTGAACTGTTTCCGAGGGCAGCAGAATGTGTCAGGAATGCGACTGGTCCAAGCAGGGCTCCCGGAAAGCTCATTGCTCCACCAGGGAGATGAGAACATTTTCTTTCTTTTGCCTTTTAAATGAAATTCCGTCTGTCCTCCTCCCTGCACCAGCTCAGCCCTCTAGCCAAGAGTGGTACAGACATTTAACCATCCTGGGAAAAGACAGGATCCTTTTCATTACCGCTGCCCTGATTGAAGTCCCCAGAGCTGGGCTGGATTTCATCTTCCTCTTCTCATTCTCTATCATGAGTACTCCCGACACTGTGAGGTCATCATGGGCATTGAACTGTTTCCCAGCATCACCAAATGCACACAAGGCCACAGTGGGAAGGGATAGCGGAGAAAAGGCAGACATGTGTCTGTATTTTCTTTTTCCTTTGTTCTAAAATAGTATTAATAATATGTATTATCATTATGACTATTGTCTGTGTGTGTGTGTGCATATATCTTTTAGAGGTCAGTTTTTTCATTCCACAGTGAGCTCTGAGGGCTAAATTCAGGTTGTCAAGAATGCATAACGAACACTTTACCTCAGAGCCATCCCTCTGGCCCCCAAATCTGTATATATCTTATTGGTCTTTCAGTTTCAACTGAGTCTCTGAGAGTTTCTACCTCGTACTTAGAAGTCAACAACCAGTTCTGTGTGGGCAGTATGGTTCTATTGGACAGCTGACAGTCACAAGGAGACGTTTGTGCAGAGGGACTGATGGTTAGGAGACACACGAAGAGTTGTCATCTTAATACTGTCACGGTCAGCTCTTTCTTCCCCTTAAAAATAACTCATTTTTAATGTGTTTTAATGGAAAACTATCTGTTCTCGAGTGAAACTACATTCAACAATTGTGAAAGGTGGAACAACTCTGGATTAGGGAGGAAGAGGAGCACAGAGGAACCTCCTTCTATATCGCATTCCTTCATTCCACTTCCCCAGAAGTGGCTTCTAAGCACACTGGGGGAACAATACCCCCATTCCTCCCAGAATCTTTCATCTGCTTAAATCCGTTCCCAATATTAAGGTTAAAACTTCTTTGGGAATCCAGATTTAGGTGGTCTATGATTTTGAAATGCCAGAGGACTTTTTCTGCCCCTGTAATTCTGACGCCAGAGCAGCACACTTTATGGACCTATCAGCCCTTTGTCCTTTACAAATACGGGATGGGTGTCTACTTTGAGGAACATTCATACCATGGGTCTATGCTCTGCCTAAAATTTCCTGTGTTTGATTATAGCATAGTTAGAACCCAAGAGCCTGGAAGACAGTTATGGTGTGATGGGACACGACAGGCTTCCGCACTCTGTCCTTTCAGGGCTCATTGCTGGGAGGGGCCACTATACGTTCCATTATTTCTAGGCCAGATAAAATGTCTAAGCACCCGACTCTACGAGTGAAATACTTGGCATCTCCAAAGACAAAGAATTGAGACATTGAAACCCTGCTTCAACTCCACCATTCCTGATATCACATCCCTGTGTTCTTCTATGCCACAGAGGTAGACAGGCATATCTGAACTGCTCTGGGCCATTGGGCAGTTTGCACGGGCAGAAAAACAGGAACCCTCTTCCCAGCTGGGGGTGAATCCATTTGCTATTTAGCCTCTTTCCTTGCATGTCGCACATCCTTAAACTTAACCCATGACTCAACACTGAGGTATAAGCCAATATTCTGTCCTACAACTAAGAACAGAAGGGAAGAACTTATTTCTATCTTGGGAACTCATGGATTCAGTGTAACGCTGAGAGGCTCCTCATGCAGAAAATGTACTGGGTGCTGAGTGATATGTCCTTTTGTCAGCTTGGAGGATATCTTGAGCTGTCTCTCACTCTTCTCCACATCCAGCAATTGAATGATTCTTGTCCTCACCTCAAGGTTGATAATCTCTCCCACTTTTCTGTCAAGTCAGATGTTCAATAGGTTATTTAGTGACTGTATGTTTAGACCCCTCCTAACACATTGAAAAGTACTGAATTTACATAAGATATTGTGCCACTCATGTCTTTTGGGCACGTTGTTGTTAGTTTAATATATATATATATATATATATATATATATATATATATATATATATGCAGAACACAAAATGGAAATGTAAGATGTTAAGAACTGAACTGCACACATCTGTTTCCTTTCGGAGAGAAGAGACAGAGAAGAATTAAGATTTCTGGCTGGGTGTGGTACGCTATAACTTTGTTGAGAACCAAAAGCAACTGAACAAACCATAATCAAGCCTGCTGGATTTCTGTGTAAATGGATCTGCTCAGTTTTCAGCCCTCCACCATGGATGTGAAGAAATGATCTGTATTTGAAGACACTGTGAACCCACTTGTAATTTAGCCTCCCTTTCAGCATTTCAGGGCATAGTCTCGTCCCCTGTCTCTGCCCTCCTGGGGAGCCCATGGTGTAGGAGGGGGTTTCCTGGCTGACCGTGAAGAGCCTGGAGCATTGATGAGACGATCCTTACGTTTTAATGCTTGTGTGGTGACTTCTGTGCTGCTGCATGTAGTGGTTTCATATTTGTATGAAGTCTGTCTGTCACTTGGCTGTACTTCCTGATTCGGTTAAAGGCTTATGTTGCATTGATAAGTCTTGAAGAGTAGATGGTCATTACTAAGAAACGAGTGTCTCGCAGAAATGGCTAGGTAAGCATCATTGATCAGGACATAGGCAGTATGTTATTGCGTGGGGCTCCTTTGATTAGTGTTCTGATGCTTGGCCTTTTTCCTCTGCCCACTGTAGTAAGAGGTGTGGGCTGTGTTCCCAGCACCCGGCTCCCAGCGGCCCAGTGCAGGGACCCTTGAAAGTACTGAAAACCATACCCTTATCCTATTATATTGATTAAACAAAGATTGTGTGTGTTTGTGTGTGTGTGCATGTGTGCACAGGGGGCACCCTCAGAATTGAATTTTTTCTCTAATTCTATGTATAATTGTTTGAACTATAAGCTATGAACACTTAGAATATAAAATTACAAGCAATATACAGTAAAGGCACACTGAGCCATGTTGGTGGGAAGAATCGAGTCAATTTCACTGGCTTGATTTTAAGAAAAAAAATACGAAAGAAAAGAAAAAGGCATGTTAGAAGTACCTTTAACTGCATATGAAATAGTCACTCCTAATTTGGTTTTCATGGAAGCCTTTGAAAATGGGAAGAAAGCTAGAGAATTTCTCCTTAAAGAAATGGTGTATCTGGACATACATTATTCCTCACAATTTCTCTGAGTCAATGACCCTCAAACATAGCCTCTGATTCCTAACTCAAGCCCCTTTGAATAAATGGTAGCACACAGAAGGGAGGTAGCAGATGGCCCCAAGAGGATATCAGGGAAGTCATGGAGTTTGTGGGCACACTGTGGACGCTTAGAACATCTGGGGTCTACATTCTATGACTGTGTAACTGAGGTGTTGGTCTGGGCTATGGTAATTCCAGGTGGGTTGTCTTGGGAATGCTGCATGGATACTTTGAGGAACATTGCTAATGAACACTCCCTTGTTCTTTTCAGCTCCTCACAGCCAGTGACCTTGCAGCCAGTGACCTCAAAGGATTTCAGACACAGGTGAGTCTGCATCCTGATTTGATGTAGTTTGAGAGTGGCATGATCTGTGCCCAAGGGCTAAAGTTTTACTGGGTACCTCCTGCTTCTCTGACTCCTGGGACTGAAGGGAGGGTGACCTGGTGCTTGTTCCGTCTCTCCGGTTCTTCTCTTGTCTCACCATTGACAAAATGATTGTTTTCTACTCTGATTTCATGAATGTGTCATAGTGAAAAACAAAACAAAACACATTTAGGTCAAGATGCTTAGAATGTTAAGTTAATATGGGGTTCAATTAAAGGGAACACAGTGGAATTAAAGTTAGGGTAAGGGTAGTTGACCCATATGGTGTTCTTGCCAGGCATTGAAAACCAATAAAGAACTAAATGCTATTCACATTTGCAAACAAACTTCCAAGGGATCTGAGAGAATCTGAAACAAAAGCAAAAGACAATCACCATTGACCCATTTCCTACTCAACCTCCCTGATCCCATTCACCTCCACAATCCCACTCACTTCTGTGACCCTACTCACCTGAGTGACCCCACTCACCTTCGTGATCCCGCTCACCTCCGTGATCCCACTCACCTCCGTGATCCCACTCACCTCCCTGATCCCGCTCACCTCCCTGATCCCGCTCACCTCCCTGATCCCACTCACCTCCCTGATCCCGCTCACCTCTGTGATCTTCTTCCACGTAGTGACATCACAGATAAAGGTTTCTTTTCACTTTAAATTCAATTTTAAACTGTGTATTGTTTTACTTTCTTAAAAATTAGAATATAATTACATCATTTTCACCTTCCCGCTCCTCTCTTCAGCCTTTCCCATGTACCCTGCCCCCAACTCCCTCTCTAATCAATGACCTCTATTTCTTTATTTTTTGTACATATACATACATACATACATGTATAAGCAAACGTTAGTGACATGATCACATTCTTCCTATTATTTTATATGTGTGCACGTACAAATATATCCTAAATATATAATTACAACCTGCTCAGACTGTAGAATGTTACCTTGGTTTCAGTACAACTGACCCATTGGTACTGGATAACCAATTTAGGTGTTCTTCCTTAAGGATGACTGTTTCTGCGGCTCTCAATTCCATACTTGCCTATAGTCCCTTTGTAAAGTGTAAAAAAGGCTTTATTGGAGGGACTGTTTTGCTTGTCCCAAAGAAAGATAGTACACAGTGAGTTTCTGAAAGGTATGTATGTCAGAGAGCAGGGGTGTGTGCATGGGTGTCAGTGAGTGACCATGGGTGTGACGTTTACATGTAGGTGTCTTTTGGCCATGGTATGTTTCTGACATGATTACATTCTTCCCGTGGTTATTTAGAAATAACGTCAGATCCTAGATCTAAAACAAGCAAGGAAACAGAGGCACAGGTAGGCCTATTTGGCTGGTCTACTGCTTTGGAAGGCAGGACCCTAGAAAGGCACTGTCTGAGCAACCCTACGCATTCCATCTCCAGTGCAGATGGCTCACTCCCCTGCTTGTTTCTCCCCCACACCACTCCACTTTGATGTCATTCCCTAAGACTGAAAGTGTACTTTATGACTTCTCAGGCTGCCATTCATAGGCCAGGAAGTACTGTGATTCCTTTGGGCAGTCTGCTAAGCTGAGATCAAAGTTAACGTTCCAGTGTTATTCTTAAATCCAAAAGGCAGGGGTGTGTTTCAAGTCAGCACCAACCTTTGGGAATTTTTCCACATAGAAGCTGAAAGCAGGTTCCATGCTATAATCCATGGATGTTTGCATTTCCAGGAACTTTCACTGAATGTTGGGTGGAACCCAGGAGGACCCCTTGCTGGGAGGACTGATTAGCTTCTCTGTAATCTACACTTCTCATTGAAAGTGGACAGGGTTGGTCCTTTGCTAATGCCAGCTTCTGTTGCGTCTTCCTAAAGAACATAGTCTGATCTCCCTATTGAGTTTAATGACTTGAAAGTGACGTGTGGTGACTCTACTGGGCTGGACCATTCTGTCTATGGAGGCTAAGGAACCAAATTCTCCCTTTTGCCATTGATTTCCTATATACCTTGTTCAGTCTTGGGTGTATCTTTCCAGGCAGCGCCCGCGTCTCTAAGCTACTATACATGAAGGATGGATGGTCTTCACCAAAATGGGGAACTTGGCCTCAGCACCACAGGCAGACTTGTCTTTCAGAGTGTGAGGTCAAGGTCCGGTAGGCGCGCCATCTCAAGGAGTTTTCAAAGCATAGACTGAAAAGCTTCTGGCATCCACACCTAAACCCCACTGGATTTTCCATTCTTGACACACTTGGGGACTGCCATTTCTAGTCTTCAGTAACCGGAAATGAGGGCACACATTTCTCTGTGAGACGAATGCTCTCCATCCCTGAGAGAGGAAAAAAGATTTGGCATCTAATTCTCTAGTGAAAGTCCAATAAATACAAGCGTTGCTCTCTCTTTTTCTCTCTCTTTCCCCTAACACAAAAGCTTTAAGTGGGAACTTGTAATGCATGAAAAAACCAAACGAGCCTCCTGTCTTTCTACCACAGAAGCCTAAAGCCAGATGATGGCATCTGGGCGTGGTCATTCACTCTTTGCTCACAGTCATGGATAACTCTTGGAATTTCCACTGTGACACGTTCCATTTGTGTTGTGACTTTCTGTTTTCATTGCACTGCTTTCCATGGAAAGTCATCTTGCAGCTGGCTATTCATGCACTTGTTGCAAGTCCCTTTCTCGATTGACCAGCCCAGCCTCACTAGGAACTCCAGCCCTGATAGGCTGAGATCCCCAAGCCACAATCTAAAGCAGGACAAAGTCTTCTCATCTCACACAAATCACATACACGTCTTCACGTTATTTTTGCATTCCTTGCTAGTTTCTACCAAGATGTGACAGTTGCTTCGGCTTTGTCACAAAGCCCACACACTTGTGCACATGCTTGTCAGGGCCCAGGTACGAATATAGTAGAGAGATTATGGTAGTGAGGATAACAAATGAGGCGCCCGCCCTTCAAGTCCAGCCATAGTGTTGGGGGACCATGACTTCAGAAACAAGCACCTGCTCCCAGAGGAAAGACTGTAAGTCTTGGGCCTTGCCGTCTGTAAACTCTCCATTGTCACAAGGGGCGTTCCTTCCTTTAGGGAGAACAGAGGACTACTTTAAGATGAGACACATGTATGAGTAGCATATGAACTGTCATTGATGATGCGTTTCTAAAATGGTAACCGCTACTATGGTCAAGGGCGCATAGGGGCAGATCTGAGACGCACAGGAAAAGATTGTAGTGTGGAGAACATAGGAATTTCTGCTACATGACTGCCACCAGAACTCAATAAGCAACCCTGTAAGGTCTTTGCATGGTGCTCTCTTTTCTGTATGAAGCAGCCCTCCCCTTCCCTCCCTAGAGTTTAGAAAGTACTACCAAAAATATCATCTGTATGACTCTGAGAAAGATACCTAGTGGCTTTGATGCTTATTTTTTTCTTATAAAAAGAAAAGCCTCATGACATATGTGATTTTTATGAGGGTTGAATAAGACAATACACAAGAAAGCCACCAGTAGGAAACCTTGTGTGAACAATGGGTCTGGGTATTTCCTGCATTGAAGAAGTACAGATTAAATTAAGTAAAAATGCTGACAAAGAACAAAATATATCTTTATAGAGAAAACCTGAAAGTTTTCAAGTAGAGGTGTCACTTACCTGAGTCAGAAGAGGGGAGAAGAACTATGAGGTGGAAGCCTTATTTCAGGGTAGGTGCACGCTACATGAAGTGTGACCCGGAGTGGCAGTGCTGGGACTGAGTTCTGGAGGCAGTGACTTTTCTGTCTGCTTTAAAAGGGACCACAGTGAAAAAAAAATTAGAATTGAATTAGAACCAATTATCAGGTCTGAGACGTCTATAAAAATAGCTGAATTTTAAAAATTAACTGTTTTGACGTTTTTAAATGTAATAGCTATAATATATACCATATCACATATGCATGTTACATTATGAATATATATAGATTATATATCATTAAGATGATATTTTTGGCAGAATATTCTAAAATCTAGAACTGTTGCAGCTAGGGGAGGGGTATTTTTGTACACCAAAGGGACATCACACAAAGAAATTATATGGATGCTTATTGAATGAAATGGCAATTAGATGACCAAGATTTTTATTTTCCTCACATTAAAATGTTTTGATGGGGAAACTCTATTAACCAATTACATTTAGTTAGGGTGTGGCTACCTGGGGCCCAGGTAGAAAAACCGGGAGGATCCAGGTGCCCGTTTTTGTTTTGTGTGTGTGTGTGTTTGTGTGTGTGTGGTGTCCGCCGGACAGATAGGATGTCAGACCTTTTATTTTTGTAGCATGAGTTTTTTTTTTTAACCATTAAAATATAACTTTTTTTGAGCTGGCTTGGTTATTTATTGTACCGACCTAATTTGTCAACACTTGGCGCCCAACATGGGGCTTTTAGAGCCTCTTGCGGCTCTGGTCAGCTGCTACCAGCCGCGGCCACGCTGCATTCATTTGGGCATAGACTGTCCCAGCTCCTGCCCCCCCCCCGGGCCGCAACTCACGCCACCACTCGCCCCCCAACTCTCCACGGTGTCCCCAAGCCCTCGCCACTCAGCACAGGAATCCAGCCCAACTCCATTGCCACTGCCACAAACATAGACCAATAACCTTCAACCTCTTCAAGTACTATAGAAAATGGCCTTTAATCTAACTTAGAGTTCCATGGTAGTGAGCGACACAATCGCTCCTGGCAATACCAACCTATTCCCAAGAGAATGTTGAGCACCAAAGACCCTCCATGTGGAGCCTTTCTTCTTGGCAGAACTGGCCTTTGGGAAAAGAAATGCCCATACCTCAACCACTGACAGAGATACAGAGTATCTGTAAATGGATAAAACAGGACTGTCATATCCTGCCAAGACAGGGTAAGATAGTTTTAAAAAGTTTCTTGCCTTTGAAAATGGTATGCCAGTTACGTTAGGCCTTAGCCAAATTTGGTTGCTTCAACATTACAAATGAGACTTTGGGTGATTGCCCAGGTAGTCAGTTGTCTCTGTCATTTGTTACACATTTTAAAAGTTTCTCAATTGCACTTCCTGTTCACTCAAGTAATATTGTTTACCTTCTCAGATCTTTGATGGAGTTAAAGATTAGATAATTGTAGTTACCTTCCTCATGATTTAGCCAAACTTAATTTCAATACAATAGTTAGACTCCTTAAAATAAAATGTTTAGTAAAACTTTTGTTATACGTTCCTTGCTTAATATTGTTTATTGTTTGTAATTTTATATTTGGTATCTGTTCCTATTGTATATAGCTGTGTTGGGTTTGGATTGATCTTGTTTAGACAAAAGGGGGAGATGATGGGGAATCTCTATCAACCAATCACATCTAGTTAGGATGTGGCTACCTGGGGCCCAGGTAAAAAAAACAGGAGGACCCAGGTGCCCTCTCTCTCTCTTTCTCTCTCTCTCTCTTTCTCTCTCTCACTCTCTTTCAATCTCTCTTTCTCTCTGTGCGGTGCCCGCCGGACAGATAGAATGTCGGACCTCCCACTCTTGTAGCGTGGGTTTCCCCTTTTTAACCATTAAAATATAACTGTTTTTCTTGAGCTGGCTTGGTTATTTATCATACTGATCTAATTCACCAACAATGTTTCCTATATGTCTCAGATTTGTACACACACAGAGACACACACAGACATACACACACACACACACACACACACACACACACACACTGATATGTTATAATGAAGGCCCTTGTTAGTATCATTCGTGATTTCTGTAGTTTATATACCCTCCTCATCAATTTTAGACTATTTGTAGTTGAATTTGGCAAAGTCACTGCTAGTTAATTCTCCAGAGCTGAGATAAACTGGCCTCCACACACCGCTGAGTCAGCTTCAGTAGTCAGTACTGGTTCACCAGTCTTATTTCTCCTGTATTCTTGTTTACTTTGGATTCCATGGTGGAGGTTATTTTCTATTTTTAAGATTTATTTATTTTTATTTTACATACCAATCACAGCTTCCCCTCACTCCTTTCCTCCTGTTCCTTTTTACTCCACCCCTATCTACTCCTCCTCCAGCTCCATTCAGAAGGGGTAAGGCCTCCCATGGGAGTCAACAAAGCATGGCATATCAAGTTGAGTCAGGGCCAAGCTCCTCTCCCTTGCATCAAGCCTGGCATGGCATCCCTCCACAGGAAATAGGTTCCACAGAGGCAACTCAGGTGTCAGGGACAAGTCCTGGACCCACTGTTAGGTACCCCACAAACAGACCACGCTACCCAACTGCCATGGGGATTATTTTCAATCAAACCTCAATCATGTCATTTTGCTTATAAAGCGAAGACTTGTTTCAGCTTCTCAAACTATATGGGCCTAAAAAACAATCATAAGTTATTGTCATCCCTATCGAAACAAATGCTAATAGCTTTGTTATTTTCTAATATTTGTCTATATTTAGATGTTTCTGAGCATAGGTACACTATTTCATAGGTGATTTGTTGCAGTCAGAACCAAGTCACCATTATCTGACTTGACTGTGAATGGATGCCATCTGTCCATAGATTCAGTAGCAATAGATAAAACATTAAGGTGTAGCTCTGATTTCTAGAGCATTAGTCTCCTATTGACCTCAAGCCAAACATGTTTCTATGTGTTCACACTGCTTCTGCTTGTGTATCTGTATGCCAATGACTTAGTTATGCCTAGTGTTAGGAATTCTGGGAACTCTCAATGTATCATCTCATTTAATGATTACAATATATAAAACAGTAACTATTTTATACCCATTCAAAAACACACAAATGAAGACACAGGTATTAGGATTATAATGTTTATGTCAAAGGTGATATTTGAACCCAGGTCTCACTCCAACATCAATGTTCTCAACCATGTATGCTATCCACCTTAATTTAGATATTCTAGTTCCCTGTCTGTTGCTCTGATAGAATGCTTTGACTAAAAACAATGTCAGGGACAAAATGATTTATTTCCACTTACAGGCTGTGGTCCATCATTGAGGAAAATCAGGATGGAAATTCAAATAGTAACTCGCATGCAGGCTCTCTTGCTACTTCACACAGCTTTAAGCTTTGCCCAAGAATTCTCTTGATGGTCAAATGAGTGCCAGAGAAACCATGCGGGATGCAGCTCTTGGGCTGGCTCACAAGTCATGTGTAGGTAGATTTCTTGTACAACTCATGATCATCTGCCCAGGGAGTGAAGCATCCCACAGTGGCTGCCCCTCTTACATCAATTAACCATCAAGACAATCCCCAACAGACATGTCTACAGTCCAGTCTGGTCTGGGAAATCCCTTAACTGAGACTTCTTTCTCAGTTGGCCCAAGGTTTTGTCAAGATGACAGGTGAAGTTAATACAGGCATGATTTCCATGGCTAAGAGAATTCAAATCTAGGCTGACCTTGGGTAAGATCTACATGTGTCTTTGTTTTCATAAATCATATAGAAATTTTTGAGTCAAATTCCAAGGAAAAGACTTTATTATATCTCAGGATCTTAGAAAGACCAGTACAAAGCATATTGAATTCTTCAATTTTGGAAAAGAATTTCTGCTTTTTTAGTTTCCTTTTTTCCTCCCAAACTTCCTGAGGGACAGCCATTTGTTGACTGCCTCTCTACAGTAAAGGGCACTGAGGTGAGGAAGGCAATGAATGTATACAGCCTCATAGTGGGAAGGGAACCATTTCAAAGCCAGGCAGTACATAAGAATACTCTGTTATTGTTGCCTGCTTGCTCTCCCTGCTCCCACGCCACACATTAAAACTGAGAGCCACCTTAGCACAAGTGAAAACACTACAAGGGGAACTTAATGTAGAACACAGAAGTCCAGGCTTAACTGTCATAGCTGGACTTTCATTGTTCTAGACGGGTCTAGACATAAGTATTTTCAGAAGCTCTCCGCGTAATAAGTTGGGATCCCTGGTTTTTGGCTGAAGAATTCAATCAAAAGGAAGACTGGAAGAGAGGGGTGTGAAGAGTCTCCTATCCAAACAGACTCTTGTGCCAGGAACATGCCATGGACTCGATTTGCCCCCTTGAAGTCTACCTCCCATAGCAGCCTTGTTAGCTGCTATCTTAGTCCACCAGCTCCCAGGCAGAGGGAGTGTGGCTGAGCATGGATGCTGTTCAGCCCATTCCCGCATTCATCTCCCACTATTTCCATTCAACAACTGAAATTTGCCCAAAATCGTAGACTAACCAGTAATTGTGTTGGAGTTCATAGTCTTTCTGTCTCTAGGTTTTTTTTTTTTTTCTGGATATAACACTATCTAAATGGTCCATCTTTATTACATTACCCCAAGGAGAAAATGCACGGGTGTGATAGCTTGCCTTATCCCCTGCCTTCTGCAGCAAGGTGCATCTGTGAGTCCTCCTGCCTGAGGAGGTTGCTTTAGAAATGTTTGGCTTTATTCTCAAGGCCTTTCATATGACTGGTTAGACATAAACTCAGCTGTTATATCATGCTTTCTGGAGATGGGGGAGGTTTTTTAGAGCATGGGATACACACTAGAGTAACCTGTCCAGTGTCTGCTATTGGTCCACGGGATTAAGGGCTAACGGCTAAGAGTTTATAAACATTTATAGCAGTCTGATAGCTTCTGTGGTATCTAAAAATATGAGGATTTTATCAGCAATTCCTTTTTTGTAACATTTTATAATATTCATAGCAAAACAATGATTAGAGGGGAAGTCAGGTACTTCATTACAAATCACTGGGAAACTCTGTTCTGATTTTTATTGTCATTATTTGCTACTTTCAACAAAAGTAGAGCATATGGATGGTGTTTTTTTCCCATTCTTTTATTCTGTGAGCTTATAGCTGCATTTTTGTTTTATGACTGTTTCCCCTCTAGAGGAAATAGCACCACCTGGACAGGTATCTTTCTTGACACCTTGAGAGCAGCTAGACAAAACATGGACATCCTTCCCTGTGATTCTAAAGGCAGCCAACAGTTTAATATTTTCCTAACGGATATGGATACCTGTGATTATAACAGACCATTTAACAAAGCATATTTATTCACATGCAAATACATATGCTGTATTAAAAATCTGATGAACATGACCGTTTATCATAGATAAGAGCATGAGTTTCATGCTAATGACATATACTTTTTGTCCTGCTAGATAATGTTTCTAGCAGTTTTTTTAAAAAACAGTATTGGCATTTGGTTCTGGAGAGAAAACTTCTCCAGGTGTTTTCTAGAGAGCCTGCCATTTCAAGGGGGGATCTTCTAAAGGCTTAATAAGTTCTCTGGGGATACTTAAATCTCTTTGGACTTCAGTGCATATCTTGTTTCTGATTTCCAAGGAGTTTTGACCAACTGAGAGGCATCTGCAGGTAGACCCAACTTAAAGCAAACCAAATGTTGAATATCTCACCCCCAGGAAAATGAATAAACGACAGGTAGAGGGTGGAAAGAGGAAGGGATTATTCATACACAAAGGTATTTTTCCACTTTATCAATGGAATCAGTGTAGGCCATCTCTGCTAGGATATCCAAATATAATGTAGGCTTCTAACAGCTGACTTAAATTCAGCTGTGCAGAAGAGAAATAAAACAGAGTGAGGGACTAACAATGGGAACTGACTGTGAATGGTGTTTCTGCTCTTTTAGCTGGAGTCTTCTCTACTCTCCAACAAAAACAAAAACATGAAACCGTAGCAACAAGGAGGAAAGATGAGATAATTCCTGGAATCCCTTGAGACACCCAAGGTTTAATTATCCTGTGACTCCTTCCCCTGACCTTGTGTTTTTAGTTGCTATGTCTTATATTTCTTTTCCTAACGCCTAAAAGATCCTGCGTAGGGAGGTCTTAAACATCCTCCCATGGTGCTTCTGTCATGAAGCCTGGACATCGCAAACACGTACTCTCTGTGGCATGAGTCACACAACCGCATTTCTCTGTTTATTATAATACCTGGGTTGCCTCCATGTTTCAAGGTTTGAGAATGACTGTCATAGAGTAAATGCAAATTCCTTTGAGGGGTATTGTCATAATTTCTTCAGAAGGATTGTTCCAAGTCTGCCTCATGAGGAAGAGCTACATCTCCAGCCAATAAATGAACTTGTTTCTAACATTTATTCTACTTCTACCGCTGAGCGTCTGCTTCTATTTTCTTATCTCTCCATCCCTTTCCCCTCTTTTCTACCACACAAAGGCCCATTTGAAAGGTGTTAGATCCCTGGGAGAAGAGTCTTGTTGGGAACAGCTTGCTTATCTAGCTCTAGTGGCTTCTTTTGGCCATCTTCTTGCTGGTGGGGCAGAGGCTCTGTTCCTTCTAGACTGTCTGCGCCCCAGCATTCTGACACATCCAGGTAATGGTCACCCTCTTTCCTCCTGTCAAACTTCCAATTATGAGCTTGCTTCTCCTTTCACATCTCTCAGCTGTCTAAAGCTTATGAGCCAGAGCCTCTAGCGGAACCCTTGCTTCCGTCTCAGCTCAAGCCAGCAGAACAGGCATCAAAAGAAATGTGAGCAATGTTGTGCTGCGTTAACATATAAACAGGGAAAGTTGGTGCTTGCTAACTCACAAAGCTTAACATTGTAGTCCCAGTATGAAGAGCAAAGAGAACATTTTGCATTGCCTTATCAATTGGTAGTTAAGAATGCCAATCAATGATGGGCCTAAACTGATATATTCTTATCACTCTCATAACTGTACATGATTAAAATTAGTCACAGATACCTGATGTCAGAGTTAGAGTACAGATTGCAATTTCCCAAAGTAATATGACCAGAGGATGGGGTTACCCAAAGGAAAAATGAGAACCATAGTTTCAAAACAAACAAAGGACAGGAGTGACCACTCTGCCCTTTCCACCTGTCTCCTCGTGACACCTGAAGTGAGCAATGGCAGACACTGGGACCCCAAATAGCAACAGACTGTTTCCAGCTAAGATGGGCAGGGATCATTGGCCTAGGAGAACACCCACAAGTACATTCACCATGGATGTTTTTCTCACCTAAGACACTTTCAAAGTTAACTTTGCAGCTTTTTATTTGGGGAAGAGAAATATCTATAAAATATCAAAAATCTAACTTAAACAAATGATTCGGAATCCCTCCAACCACCAAAATATTGGCTTATTTCAGTGAAATTTCTAAACTTATTTCCATAAACTCACTTTGGCCCCTTCCCATGTCGAAGAATGTCTGACAGCTTGGTTCATGGCCCAGGAGTACCAGTGAGGAAGCACACTAAAGAGCACTGGGGTGGGTGCTCGTGAGAAGAGCACGTTAGGGCCTAAGGGGCTGGAGGGGTTTGTGTGGTGACCTTTGGCATCCCTAGTCAATTTCTTAGGCATCCGAATTAGGCAAGAGGTGTTTCAAGAAAGTGGATTCAATGAGCCACACAGGTGCAATGGCACCCACAAAAGAGGCCATGCTGACCACAGGACTCTTGTTCTTTCCCACTCAGTCCATCTGCGATGTACCGACAGGGCAAATACCTCACAGACTACAAAGAGAGGCCTGTTTCTGCCAGCCCAATCAGCGCTGTGAGAAAACACAGCTGCCTGAGTTTGGCTCGCCTGCCCCTAATCTGGGGAGGAACAGAAATTCCAAAATGGGGACAGTGAACAAAAATCTGTGTGCTCCCAGCCAAACAATAAGATGTTCCAAAGTTATTTGTAGACCCCCGTTTCTACAAAGAGGGGCTGTTTGTATAGCAAAGTTTAAAACAGATCCCCCACAGAAAAACGTATGTGGACAAACTCTGGTATTTCTGTAATGCCATCTGGCTTGAGGATTATACTGAAGATGTCCTCTGTTGCTGGTCATATTTTTAGCTAATAATTCTTGGGAGTTTTTGCTTTGCTTTCTTTCCTTTCAATGTGGTTTCATAGCATAGCGTCAATTAGCTCTGAACCGGGGACCCAAAGTACACAGCTTTCAATTAAATCAGTTGGATTCCACCACTTTGAACTTGGTGCATTATTGGTATCATGACATCTGCAAACAGCAGCCTGAGGCAGGGGTAGGTAAGGAGGGAGGGGAGGGCGTTGCAGCCAGAAACCCCTGTGAGCCTCAGCCTGCTGATATTTCAAGAGGCAGCCGGCCTTCATTCTTGATAACTCTAGCAGAAAAGAGCAATCAGCTGAATGAGAGCTGGACAAATTAAATGGCTGAGTATTATTTCAAAAGAGAGCTTGGGCAGCATGAGAAATTCCCCATCAGCTGTAATAACGCCAATTACCTTGCCAATTGCAGATTCCAGTGTGATGTGTTTAGTGCAATTGC
This sequence comes from Ondatra zibethicus, assembly GCA_004026605.1. Taxonomy (NCBI): domain Eukaryota; kingdom Metazoa; phylum Chordata; class Mammalia; order Rodentia; family Cricetidae; genus Ondatra; species Ondatra zibethicus. Next base: position 80,968 of record PVIU01000703.1, read on the forward strand.
AGATTCCAGTGTGATCAGGTGCTAGTCTCTTGCTGGGGCCTGATGGGTTTTGTTTACTTCCAATGTGCATTTGTAGAGAATCTTTTACACCCAAAGGTTCCGAGCTCTAAATGTCCTTTTCTGTGTCCAGATTCCCACACAGCTGGCAGAGATTATTTTTGAGATAGAAGCTGGAACACGCTAGACCCAGTGTGTCCTCTCTGTATATGATGCCTGGGGCTTTACTATAACAGCACAGTGGGTTGCCCAGTACTTGGTCACTGTAGCAGTGCTCAGCAAAGCTCTCTATAGATCAACCAGCGATTTAATAAAAACACATTTCTGATTAACAATGAGGCTTCTTGGCATGTCGGAGCGTTGAACAGATCACCATTAAAAAGCAATAACAAACATACAGCTCTGATGGAGAACTGGCCAAGAGTTTATTAAGTTTTAAATATCAACAAATGGGGATTCGGGGTTTTCATTGTCTCCATTTAGGAACTACTGGGTGGAATGTCAGACATACAAATCCTTTCAAATATTGGAAGACATCATAGGAAAGGAGACCTACCTCCAATCTACCCCTTCTGCACTTTAGCAGAGGGAATAAAATTTGGAAACTATAGGAGCATTTGTTTTCTATTTGCATTTGGCTCTTTAGAATAGTGGGCGTGTTGCTCTAGCTTCTTCAGGGAGTGAGCTGTGATTCACCGTTTGTATCCCCAGTTGAGGAAGGCACTAAGCATGGGCGTTAATTGAGTGCTTTGGCCTGATGGAGTGGAAGCTGTATCTGTGGCCATTGGGGACCCAGGGGACAAGCTCAAGGATGCTGAGATTCCTCAGGCGCTCAAGGGTCATCTGCAGCAAGAACCTGGACAGTGGGGACCGTTTTGGTTCCCACTGCCCAGCGACAAGTGGACTTCATATCTCATTGCCTAGTTTCGCTTGCCTGTTCCTCTTTGTGTTCTTGAGAAAGATCACTTTGCTTGGCCTAAAGAAGAAAGGGTTCAAAGGCATACACCAGTGCCTTTCAACCGGTCTCGTGGATTTCCAGCCCCTCAGACTCTTTGCTGCTGCTGCTGCTGCTGCTGCTGCTGCTGCTGCTGCTGCTGCTGCACACTCCTGGCTTGCAAGCTCAGGATGGGATTCCATTTATATTTGAAACCCAATGAAGCCAGGCCAGACCAGGATACCACAGCAAGATTCATGCTGTGTGCTTCAGACAATCTGAAGTTCAGTCATTCCAAAAGTGTGTGTGTGTATGTATGTATACAGCTGTCTACGTGTTCCCCACATTAGGTGTACCTGACACATGGTCCAAAGGCTGCATGTGGCCCAGTATAGAACAGAATTTGACTCCAACCCCCAAAATAATAACCTACTTCAAACATGATTTTATGTTATTATTTTTATTTTGCTACATACCTTTTTAACTCAATTGTGTGGTTCTCAAGTATGAACCTAAGATATGACAATGCCATATTGCAGTGAAAAAGGGTGGGCATGCCCGCACAAAATATTTCAGCCAGTGCATTTAGTTGAATACCACCTTTATGCAGTTGGCAGCATAATGTTCCTGGTTGCTGAACAAGAGACCTACCTTGTCCCATCCAAACTCTTGAGGACAAGAGAGGTTCTATAAAGCCACAATGAAGTATAAAATGGAGAAATCATGACACATATACCCAGTATCAGTGACTCCCCTGCCAACGGCAGAAGCAAGCCGTTGCATCCAGCCTTCTCATGAGCATGGATGGAGAACCGTCTAGTGATCTCCTTGCCTGTGCGGAGGCTGATGTTTTCCAACAGTGACCTCGAGGATCACTGTGGCTTGGTTGCATCTCCTCCACCAAGTTTATATCAGTCCATCAAGTGCAGACCTCACGCAGTGTGAGAGGCTATCCTCTAAAGATTGGGCATATAGCAACCACACTGCCCCCCCCCGCCTCCTCTCCTCATCTTTATGATCAATGAATGTGGTGAATGTTGGGAAACTTGCCTGTGTTGACAATCTTAGTGATCGCCTTTCCAGTGGCACATCAGTCTTGAGTAGGTTGTCATGCTGTGTGCTAGCACTTGCGGTCGGTCATCTGCACCAGAATCCAAATCGCCACAAAAGTCCTACCAGTGTGATTTGGGAAAGAGGTGTCATTACCTGCATCTGTGCACCATTAGAGTCAGGAGCTGCACATGGGAAGAAGATACAAAGCACAGAAAATGTTACATTTATGTTGCAATTTGCAATAAGTTCTCATGCATGGAGAGGAACAGGAATGTGAAGTAGGCAAGAATAATGCACTCTATACTGCAGAAGAAAGCACAGCTGAAGGCGGAACAAAGAACTTTCCTCAAAACCCTTAGTGAGAAAGTCACAGAACAAAGCCCTTAGCTTCCCAGCCCTTCTCTCCCTTCTGCTCTTTGTTCTCTCGTTCCTAAGACAACAGGGCATTTAAGATAAGGTCCTAGCTTCCGCTATACTTTTCTTTTAACGCATACAACAAATTTGCTGCTAAATCAGTCCCTCTGCAAAGGAAAATTGGAACCAACAGGAGCTGATTGAGAGAGACAGATTTCCAGTTTCTTTAGAAAACCATCCCCAGGGTCAAACTGAACTCCCTGACACTTGGCCTCACCTGCAGCTGGTCATAAGCAATCTTCAAGCACCATCTTCAGGGAAGAAGGCTTTCAGCAAGGTGCACGGTCAGGTTTGGTTGACTGAGTTAGGGAAGTAACCCAGCTTCTCTAATTTTTAGCTTGATGATACCTTTGTGTCTGATAACCTTTCTGAGCCCCAGTTTTCCTGGAAAAGAATACTCTCTCAACACATGCAATTATGAGGCCTCTCTAGCTTAGCATATGTCCATGTCTTTGGGTCCTATGTGGCTCTCCTCTCTTTGCCACCCTTTCCACATCAATGCCAATCACTCAAAGTCTCCAAAGGTCCTTCCAGTGATGGCAATGGGGCATCAGGACCCACGTGTGCATGCTCAGTTCTGGAACATGGATTTTTAAAAACTCACTTTGGAATTAAAAAGCAGAAATTGATTAGGAAACTGAAATTCCAGCCTGCGGCAACTCCAAGCAACCCACAAGCGAGCCGAAAAGGCTGAAATGGAAATATGTCGATGCTTCCCAAATACAGGGCCTTCCAGCCTGTAATGCTTGATGCTCTTGGCATCTTAAAGGCTCTTTAAGAAATGGATTCCACAGAGAGTGAGGTCTCTCAGTAAATCATGAGTTCAGTATGTAGGTAAAATACTCTGAACATATGTATATCTATCATATACTTCACATCACTGGGCAATACAGGTTAATGGGAGAAAGTTTGAAAAACAAACAAAAAAAATTCAAATCCTACCCAGGGACAACCACTGTCAACACCATTAGGAATGTTGTCTCTGGATTATTTTTATAACACACATACACCTTTGAATGAGACTGTCAGTTTGAGTGACAGGCAATGCTAAGTAACTACATGAGATTCTCACTGTATGGAGACCTTTTTGACCATAAATCTCAATTTCCTTATCGGAAAATACAAAAATAATACTACCCAGCATTTTCTAAATCATATTATCTAAAGGTTTATGAATATTTTCTTGAAAGGTGATCATATAATCAAATGGGTTTAGCAAAGTTGAATTGAATAAAAACTTTTATCATATGGGACCAATATTCTCAGAATTCTTAGTAAGTAACTGAATCTGAAAGAAAAGGGAAATGTAAAATAGTCCCCACTGCCACCACAGAATACTTGTTCACAAATTGTAGCGATAGTATTCTTCAGAACATCAATATACCACCACATACCACAGCACTAAGAACCTTCTATTGTAATCTGTCCTTATTGCTGCTTTTGGTCAACACATGACCATTGAAACCAAGCTTCCTGGAGCAAAGTGGCATTGCCTTGATGTTTGTCATGGAGCTAAAACTGGTCCACAGAATTTCACCCTCAGACCCCAGCCAGCAAAAATTCTGTAGACAACATCAAGGCCCCCTGACAAGCTGAGTGCAGGAGAACCAGAGATTTAGTCTGAGAAAGTTTTGTGTACAAAACTTTTGACGTTATATGGCTAAGGAAATCTGTGTTCATAGGCTAAATGGTAAACTTCCTTCATGCGTGTCCATAGGAAAATCAGGTTCCTTGCCTTCCAAGACACTTCATCAGTTCTTCCTTGGATCTATGCTGTTTGAATATTGTGTTTTTGGCAAGTTCTTGACCATGATTTCTAAGGCAGTTCTCACAATATGCTGCAAACTATGCTTTTTCTCTGCTTTGAAGATTTTAATGAACTATATAGCCAGGTGGTTTAAGGTGTGTGGAAAATATATAAACAATAATCACTAAATCTCAAGTGATATTATGGATTTTGTAAAAAGAGTTCAGATGCATAAGAAAGAACACTGATCTTTCCAAATGATGTGCTTTCTTCTTTTTAGACCAAAGCAGGGCGTGTGTTTGAGCTGTCCTTAAACTTCTAACATGCCGTCCGTCCTTTCCTTTCCCGTGCTACCCTGCCTATTGCTGCTCTGATGGGACTTCTACAGACTATAAGATTATGAATAAATGTCTTTAAGAGTGAGCATAGCTTTGCTATCCCAAGGCATATCACACCCCGATCAGATCAAAGTCTTCCCTCTTTTGTGAGTAGTTTTTCCCAGTTAGATGATGTACTTTTATATGTAAAGTGATTTTAATTCGAAATAGAAAGGAGGTGGTTAACATCTGTAGCCTTGGGTCTCAGTAGAACTGTCTTTCAGGTAAATTAATTTCATCTTAAACTTTAGCTGCTATTACCAATAGGGAAAAAAAGAAGTCTCATCTTCATGAGTTCCTCTGACTTGGCAGTCACTTTTTATAATATTATACTATTTTCATTATCCTCCTTGATGCCTTACATATATGAGAACACATGACTAAAGTAGAGACAACACTCTGGAGCCTTCAAAGAGCTGCCTGCATTATTTGCTTTCCTTGTCTCCATGAACAAATACCTAAGAAGATGCAACTTAAGTGTAGAAAGATTTATTTGGGCTCACAAGCTGAGAGGTTGGAGTTCAGCCTCTTGTGGCATGCATAGCAAAGTTCACATTCATGACAGGAGCCTGTGACTGGCCCTCCTCCCATCTCAGTGAACCTGGAAGCAGATCGCTCAGGTTCGAACTTGCCATCTAGAACTTAGAAGGTCTCTTTCCAGCAACGTAATTCCTTCAGCTTGGCCCCACCCACGAAAAGTTCTATACAGCATCCCAAAACAGTGACATCAAGTGGGGACCAAGTATTCAAATCCACAGTCCTGGGAGGGACATTCAAACAATGGCACTTCACAGTGAATACCTCTAGAGTGATCTTTCATGGTGATGGTTCTTCCCATAGCTAATTTAGCAGAGGCATAGGCCATGGCCCACATCTGTCTGGAAAATAATTTGATAGTTGAGTGGATGAGATTCTAGTTGAGTGAACAGTGGTAAGCCATATGGTATTTAGGAAGAACTTGGACACTGAAGTTGGACAAAATTGAGCCTGAAAGATTTCTTCTTCTTCTTAGTAGTTGTAGGATATTGCCTCTATTTTCTTAGTTGGCATACGCCTTGTTCATTACTTTTCTCCTTACTTGAGTTAAATACTTTAAAAAAAGCAACTCAAGGGAAGAAATGTTTATTTTGGTTCAGCATGAGGACACAGTCCGTCATGGGGCTGATAGCTTAAGAGAGGAGTCTTGCAAAGCTGATGACCAGAAGCACAGGGAAGTGAATGCTCATGTTCAGCTCTGCTTTGTTTTCTTGCTTGTTCTTTAATTCAGGCTAGACCCCCAGTTCATAGGATGGGGTGCCCACTCGTGGAGTGAGTCTTCATGCTTCAGTGAACTCAGTCTAGGAAATGTCAGGCATGATCCCAGGCTAATGCCCTAAGTGATGCTAGATTGTGTCTAGTGGAAATCGACAGTAATCATCACGACTGGAGAAGACTATTATCAAAACGATTAGGCAGCAATGTAACATTCCTGGGAGAATTTGGTACCTGATCATAGAGAGGTTCTTTCTTTTTGCTTTAACTTCTTTTCCTGTCTCTTGATTACTTCTGTATGGACCCACAGAAAATATTTGATGACTAAAGAGAGGCAAATAGCACTTATGTGAAGCCATGAGTCATCCTCACACATAGGAATTACCTCTCCTTTACCTACTGGGCTACTATTTACAGCAGGGGAAGTCCCAGTCTCCTGGATGCCACATTAATCCAGCCAGGTGTCAGGAGCCATCTCTGGCTACCCTAAGCATAAACCAGTTTACCTGGGAATTCCCCTCTGGAGTCTTTCTGACCCAAGGGCCCAGAAAGCCATGCTGATGATGAACAGAAACCTTCCCTCTTTCCTCACCTAAAGTCAGAAGAGTAGGAAGAGAGACTGGGCCGTGCAGATCTCCAGGAGAAGTAGGTCAGAGCTAGGAGTAGCTCAGACCAGTTTTCCGAGGGTGAGCATTCAGAGTGTATAATAGTGACAGACCGCTGGCCACAAGGGAAGGCACAGGCACAAAGTACATTAACTAGGTGGCTATGTGCATCCCAGATACCTAGGAATATCGGAGTAGGTAAAGAGCTGCAAGAAGTCAGACGCTGAAGAGAGGTAGTCAAAGATCTCATAAGAAGTGGTGCCACGGTATCCAGTTACAAGGGGCAGGAACTAAGGTTCCAAAGGAAAGGTTCACAAAGAACAGAGGAGACAAGGAGGCGAGGCAGCCTAGCCAAGCTAGGAAAGAGCTGGAACACCAAAGAAATAAAGTCATTTTCATAGTTCTGATAAGGTCAAGTAGCTATCAGTCTCTTCCTGAGGCAGCCTGCAGAGCACGCACTTTCAAGAATGTGATCCCGCTCTCTCTCTGTTAAGGAAGGTGATCCATTTTTACATGGAGCCCCTTAGTGAGTCACACAGAAGTTAAACCCGAAGCCATGCACTTCAATTGATTAGAAATAGAACTCATAAAACTCCAATCGTGGATGTTTTTTATCTTTTCTTTTTTTCTCATAAGCCAATTAGCTCTGTCTCTCTGAAAGTGTTTTCTTAGCAGCTACTCTAGGACACTTGTACAGCAGGCTTGGGAGTTTAGCTCAGGTCGGTGCTTGGAGGAACCCTTTGACTGGATCCCGCGAAGTAGCACTTCAAAGCTCATATTGTTTACTGTGTCCTTTAGCCAAAGACCTTTCTTCCTCTGAGCCTTATGATTTGAACTGGCACCAGAAGGAATGGGCTTCCAATTTGGTACAAAGTAAAAAGTCATACAGCAGATAAAAGAGCTTTGTGCTTTTATTAAAGCTATGACAACGAAGCTGCTCATTTCCCACAGACTTACCTTGTCCACCACGGCTTCATGCCTCTCTCTATTATGTTTATCCTCAGAGAGAGTTTATATGAACAGCAACTCTCAATATCACAGCCATTGAAGCTAATAACGTTGATGCTACTGACAGCCCACCCGGGGTTTAGGAGCATAGAAAATGATTGGTAGGAAGTTGGACGTACAAGAAAGGGGGACAAAGAGGTCTACAAAAAGTGGAGAACCAATTCTAGCCAGTTTATTGCTTTAGTTTGAAGTCTGTCTCCCAGGAGTCTAGTAAAAAGGCTTGGATTTGTCCAAAATGGCACCCACCCATTCTTTCTCAGATGTGTAGGGTACAGTGCCAAATAATAGCATGGCTAGCCACTCTTCAGCAAGTGGAAATTGATGTCTTCCACTGCTTTATTTCTGGAGAATAATCTGAAGTTGATGTCATTTGCCTCCGGGTCTTAATTGCCTTGAAAGTTTAGTATCTTTTCTCGGAAACTTTTGTCCCATTCCCCCCACCCCCCACCCCCCGTCTTACAGTCAAGTCACACCTCCCTCACCTTTTCTCCTTCAGCCTTTCAAAACAGGCGTCAGTTATTTAGTTTGGCTTATACTTCTAAGACTCCGCAGATTCTTGCACTAATTTTCAGGGACAGCAATAGTTCTCTGTAGATTTTTAAAATGCTCTACTTCTCTCTCCAATCTAAGCAAAGACTCTAAAGAGGACGCTCCGTGCTTTGACCTAAGATGGGCATTATTTCTCAAACAGTTTGACAGCTCTCATTGGAACTAATTTTACATCTCTGCCAAAGTCCATCCTTTAAACAGCAATCAAAGGGCTTGGATTTGTAAATTCAGGTTCCTTTAGTTACCTGTGGAAATTATGGAGTCATAAGAAACACTGTTCTGGAAACATAAACTTCCCTTTTCTCTGGAGACCACAGAACAGAATTCCGGAGTGATAACAGGGTTTCCAGTAAAGAAACTCTGCTGATTCGTCGTTAGAATTAGTGATGCTGAGTGTCTCAGTGTGTTTGGGTTTTTGGTTTTTTTTGAGACAAGGTTTCTCTGTGTAGCCCTGGTTGTCCTGAAACTTTCTCTGTAGTCCAGGCTGGCTTTGAACTTGGAGATATATCTGCTTCTATCTCCTTAGTGCTGGAATAAAAGGCATTTGCCACCAAGCCTGGCTTCTGAACCAGAACTCTTGAACGATTACTAAGTGATTGAAAGTCGGTTGACTATTGTACTCAGAACCTAAGTCTATACACATAGGTCAAAGGTCATTATAAGTTTAGCTATCTAGGATGAAGTTTATGATAAACTTAGACATTAGTAATTCCTTGTCATCTGCATGGCACATTGCACAGCATTGAAAATTGACTGACTGAAATGGCTCTAAAATATCCAATTCTTTGGAAATGTCTCTTTTTATCCTAAGATAATGTTCCTCCAGTAGTGCTAAAGTGTTCAGGTGAAAAACCAAGAAAAGACCACATTTGTAAAGAATACAGGGGCTTTGGATCTATGTGCTCATTTTGTGCCCTAGGATCTTTTCCACATGTTCTATTACTGCAACGAAACACCATGCCCAAAAGCAACTTGAGCAAGAAAGGGTTTATTTTAGCTTGCTGTTTATGCCAAATGATTTTGGTTTCTCTATAAAGCTGGTATTTTGGCTGGGAGGATTTTAGTACATCTCCAGTGTGTATCCTCAGCCTGGGGGTAGGGAGAAGGAGGGGGATGACGTTTTCTTCTCTACCTTTTGCCGTATGACTTTTGACAGAAATTTTGTCATAAACATCTTGAGATAAGAATGGTGAAAGACATGACTTTTAAGTACAGGAAACATTACTTTTCATTTTCTCAAAGGAATTTGCACATGATCGGTAGACGTATTCATCAAATCCACCTACAAGATGAGAAACTCAAACTCAATGCTGAGGCGATGGGGAATGCCCTAGCATGAGAAGAAACAGGCAAAATCAAGCTGAAATGTCTACTGTCATGACTCCTGAGTAATCCTTTCACAGTCAAACATTTTGACAGGATTTAGCCCTAAGATGGGGAAAGGAGTTTACATAGAACATGCGTTAACCACTTGCCACTTCTTGGTTTTTAAAGTAGTGAGAACGAGACTAAGCTAAGACCCCACTGACTGTCTTCAGGGGAGCAGTGCCTTTGCATGGACTACCCACTCCATCAGTCTTGTGATTTTCCAGCTTGGGCTTTGATGAACTCTGGGACTAGTGTTGCATGGGGAACTAAAGGCAAGAAGCAAAATACCTTCTCCAAGAGTTTAATAGATCCTTCAGATGGTATGGACGGGGCAATCAACACTGAAATCACCTTTCCTTGGGGGCTAAAGGGTGTGACTCAAAGGTGGAGCTCCTGCTTGGCATGTGAGGCTCTGAGATTGATCCCCAACTTTCACGCCCCCTTAAAGAATTAATAATATGTGTGTTCATGGATTTAAGACGTTAAATCCCAAATATACCTATATCATTATGTAGAAATCTTGTTCTGGTAAATATTATATAGGATTAGATCCTGTGGCCAATTTAGAAATTCAGTTAAATCCACCTATTAGGTCATATCGCCTGTGTCAGAATGTTCCCAAGTGACAGTTGTCGCTGGACCAGGCAGCAGATTTAGTTGTTGGACAGTTTTTATTGTTTGGAAATTAGTCTCCGTATATATATTCAAATCCATCTCATCGATATTTGTATCTACTGTAATAATTCTTGTACAATAATTATTCTTTGTCATGAAAATAATAATTCAACCATTTGGAAGTAATTATTAAGCTCTCTTCAATCTTATCTCCAAGCTAACTGCTTCTTGTTTTCTCAGCCAAGCTTTTGTTCCTGTCCTCTGTATCGCTCTGCTGTTGTGGCCTCCTTCTCCATCAGACTCTCTTGGTGGCTCCTCACTGGCAACTTCAACAAGGCTCTCAAGAGTTGACACAGCATACTAATGTGTCTATCTAATGACATATATCTGTTGTTAGTCTCCCCTGGGATTTTCTACTTCAGAGGCTGCCTTCTAGGATTGTGATGTCTACTTTAGCAACTAGTGCTCCCTCAAAGTGAAACTGAGGTCAAAAGACACCATTGGTCTTTTCCTGGGACAGTTCCAGATCGTTTCTCCCCATTCACTTTTTTCTCGTCATTAAATTAAAAGAAGGGTTTGGGTGCTTAAAGCAGATGCAATCACCTCAATTTTAAATAGAGAGTGTGTGTGTGTGCATTTACTAATGCTTAAAGTCTTACTTAGTACCGTGTTAAGCATTTTTTCTATGAAGGTTGAGTGCCATTGACCCAAAAATCTGAAATTCATAGTGTTCTAAAATGGGAGGATATTTTTAACACCAGCCTGCTTCCACAATTGGAAAACCCAAAACCATTTAATTTATTATATAAAATTATACGTCTGTGTGTATAAAGTGTACATAAATGGATTTGAGGCTTAAAATTGAATATCAGCTCCAAGATATCTCTCTCTTTCCCTGTATATCCTTGTCTGTATCTCATCACATCTCTGTGTTCTCTCTCTCTTTCTCTCTCTCTTTCTCACCCCCCATACACACACACACACACACATATACATGTGTATGAAAATATCCCAAGTTGTGATAAAAATTCAAAATCTAAAACACTTCTGGTCTCTCCATGCATTTTGGGTAAGAGATTTTTTTGCTTTTATTACCCTCCCTAATTCTCATAATAACTCTTGGGATAGGACACAATAGCGCTTCATTTGGGAAATATAGAACCTTATATAGAATATAGGCATGGAAAGGTTTATAAACTTCACACTTTAGTTCACAGGAGTTGTCAGTGGGGGAGGCAAGAGTGCAACACACGCTCTATGGCCCACAGTTTTCACCTGACTTTCGAATTGCTACGAGGTTAGTTGTCAACTAAAAATGACCCCCAGCCTCCGACTGATAGATTAGTGATCTTTGACCACTAATGTCCTAATATGGATGTCTTGGAGTAGCAGCAAGTATTTCACCTTTTTGTTTTTGTAGTTTTCAAACTGATATTTCAGGTCTTGGCAGTAAAGTGTGGCTTTAGTGACAGAGGAAGGAAGAAAGAAGAAATATGAGACAAAGAAACAGAGGCAGGGTAACCCAAGCACCATAAAGCACACATTTTGTTTCTTAAACTCTTCTTTAAAATCACATGTGTTACAAATGGGCAAGCATGCAGATATAACATGAGTAGCTTCAGCTGAAATTCCATTGTGTACTTTTTCACATGACGAAAGCATCTAAGAAAGCGCCATGTATAACACATGCCAAGATTTGCTCATTTCCTTATTCTAAGGTTGAGCAAGAACGCTAGGCCACTTCTCAGTGTGAGATGCTACTGAATCTACAGCCACTCAACTTGCGACTAGGAGGAAAGTTTAGGCAAATAAAATCAGAAAGCAAAGGCATAGTTGAGACTAAAATAAAAGCAATGAAAATCCTGTCTACTTGTCCCCCAATTCACATTCAGCATCCTCCTAGTGTCCCAGCTCACCACCTCCAACCGGTGACAGTGACTGCCCCACTGCCCACTGAAAGAGCCCCATCCTTTTCCTCTTTTCCTGTTTGGAAGCTTGGAAAATGCCTTCAATTTAGCCAGACATGTAGTAAGCTATTGTAAATATGAACTTATTTTACACATCCTTCCCATTGGAGACGTGTAGCCTACCTCCCTGGAAAGAGTGTGTCTCGACTTGTGCTCCAGATGATGTCTGTGGATCTTTTTCTCTTTGCTCTTATGCGTAGCAATGTCCTTAACTGAGGCAGGGATATTGTACTTACTAAAGTATTGTGACAGTTATTTACTATACTTAAGGATCTCCTGGGTTCTCGGAAAAAACTTACTGTATAAGGGAGAAAAAGAAATAATGAGATTGGTTAACTGTGAGCAGACATTGATACAAAGACTAAAGATTAAAAAACACAGTAGCTGCCATCATCACTACTAGCCATTTTAAACATTTGAAAAAAATGCATTTTTCCACTTCATTCCCTTAAGTTCTATATAAGGCAAAGTTAAGTTAGTACAGACTACACATGTCTAGTCATCAGCAAAAGACCACCAACAAAACCTAAATTAATTTCAGTCATAGCAAACAGAAGTCCATTTAATTGCAACTCCTTGTTAAAAAGGTAACCAAAAACCTATGTTCCACATCAAATGCTAGACATCAAAGTCTTTCCACTTGTTTAGAGTTAAGAAAACTTAGGATCAAGAGAGTACCATGAGTTTGGGTCTATGCTTCCTGTGCAGTCTTCCCTGATGGATAATTATAGTTGCACTCGCACAACCATAACCGCAAGGTTCTGGCAGTAGCATCATGCTTGAAATGCAGGCTAAGGTGCTACATTGGGACAGGTAGGTGGACTCATAAACCAGTGCTCATTCCAAAACCCCACACTGCCTCCCTGTGGGAAGGCAGCAATGATGTGAAGATGGAATCTCTTTATATGTCTCTGTTATCCTCCGAGTGGACAAGTAGCTAAGAATTGTAAGGTGACTTAATAACCCTGTGTTTAGCAGAACTATGTCACTTCTGTACAGGGAAACTAAAATATTCAGTTTTATCTACTGTACCCAATGAGAAAATTAACACTCTGAATGTATGTTATAAGCTATATTATCATGATACAAATTCAAAGAGTTTCTAAAGGGCCTTTGCCATAATATCAAGATAGCACAATAGCAATGTATTCTCTCTCTCTCTTTTTCTTTCTCTCTCTCCATACCTCACTATCTATTCTTACACCCATTTAAATTTAATAATTAGATTCTTTCTCTATCAGTAAGTGTCAGAGAGGAAAATATGCTCTCATCAGAGTTGCATATTTGCATATCTGTAGCATTTGACCATCTTAAATTGCTGGCGGTTGCCTATCAAGGGACACCTCCTGGCAGGTGTGCTGGAGGCAGGTAGCATGGGGAGGTGGGATGGAGTCCCTTCTCAGTGTACAGCCTGTGACATGAGCCTGGGTCATGATTCTAATTTGGGATCTCACAAAAGTCTCTAACTCACTCTCTCTACTCATAGTTCCCAAGGCATCTCTGTCTCTGGACCGTCTTGGTTCTTAAGAGGCACTTCATGTTTAGCTTGCTTTGCCTGCCACTACTCAATCTTCCCTGTGTCCACCGGTGACAGATTTGAAGAGGGCTGTATGCCCCAGTGCTCCTCACTCTTGCCAGGTTTGGTGACCATAGGGTTAAATATCCTCACCCTCTCTCCTGCCACATAAGTCTGCTTTCCTTGTCTGTCTCTCTCCTCATGGCCTCCAGTTCCTCTGTATCTTCCCTACTAAGTGCTCCGCTCACAGACATTTATACAGCTCCCGCTGCGTCCGACTGTACCATCCCCACACAGGAGGCTCTATCACAACTGCGAGGCTTTATCAGAAATGTTTACCCAGCTGCCACCCCCAGTATGTTGACTCACTCCTGTTGGGACTGTGCTTCCACAGCAGCTGGGCAGCGGCGCACTCCTAACTCTAGATTTTTCTTCCTTGTTTCAAGAGAGCACTTTGGGAAATAAGGCTGCGTTTGGGTACCATAGTTGCCGCGGTCGTTATTCCGCTTTCAGGTTCCATGAGGTCTTTGGGGGTGGGGGGCACTGAAAACACAAATTGTTGGGCTGGTTGAGAAACACTGTGGGCCACTTTTCTGGTTTTTGCTGTTAGCTAAAGCTTCAGGGCATCCCATGTTTGGAGCATGGGCGGGGGAGGAGAAATCCGGGTGAGGCTCTACAGCTCTGTGAAGACAATATGTTGCTTCTATTGATCCATATGAGTGAACCATATGGAGACTCGGAGAAAAAGAATCTGCCCTATTTAGCACCCGGGGCTGATGAGAAGGTGCATTACCAATCCCTGTTCCTCTCAGTGTGTGGTCTGGAACACATGGGCTCCTTTCACTGATGAGATGCCGGCATCAAGCAGGGGCCATGGTCTTTCACCAGCTCGCAGCATTAATTGAGTTGTGTGGGAAACGGTGCAGGTGCGTGTGTGAGAGCGAAGAAAACCTGGAAATGCTGCTTCTGCTCTCAGAGGTGAGGTGAAGAGGGAAGGGCAGGCAGCCATGTGGCCCGTGACACAGGAACAAGAATAACTGTGCTTGAGAAGAAACAATTTGCAGGTGAAAGATGGTGTCTTCAGTAGACTTAAGTGCACAAATCTAGGGTAGAGCCCTAGATTTGGGCTTTGTGTCTTTGTCATCATGACCATATTCACTGAAGCAGAACTATAGATCTTCAGCCAGGAAAAGGATATTGGTGTACTGTGGGTGTGGTGTGTAGGCGTGGTTTAGATATGAGAGTATGAAGATGCCCACTATTTGACCATGGTTTAAGGGGAGAGTAGGTAAAAATCTTGGAAGAGTGGTACATTACAAAGCCCTGGTGGCTGTAGAGGCTGTTGCTGGACCTCTAAAGATCGGCATCCATGCTCATGCAAAACATCTTTCTTACCCTGGGTTCCAGTGTGACAAGAACTGCAGAAATACCCATTTTGTTGGTCTTCCCTGTTCCTTCTAGGTTCTGTAACAGTGGACTCTAGCATCTTTCAAAACACAACACGGACACATCCTGTGTATTTATGCATTATAATCTCTAAACCGGGTTATAGCATCAACAACTAAAGAGTTCTCCAGATGCAGTGAAGGTACATTAAGTGTGTGCTTGAATAGCCACTTGGATCTCAAGATTCAATAGGTTTGAACATCACTTAGGGTAAAAAGAGACGGGGTGGATTTATTGCTTCCAGTTTTCAATTTAATGTGATTTTCTGGCCCCACCCAGAATTTTTAGAACCCCACCCCCACTCCTGTAAACCTGCTGCTCCTAGGTTTATATCTTGGGAATATTGGCTCAGAGTCTTTTCTCTCTGGGAGCCCAGATTCCCCAAGTCTCAGTGAGCAAGCCAGGAAGCCTGCCTCCAGGATTTCCTCTCCTCTCAGAGTCCTTGTCAGAGGGCTCCAGGTTCTACTGGGACAGATCTTTGCCAAGCAGAGTTTGGAGCAGAGTAAATTCCTTTTAGGATTATAGGATTAGGAAGCTGAAAGGTGATTCAAATTCTTGATTAAACAGAAAGAAGGAAACAGAAGGGGATGCTCCTGCACACCCATGTCACTCCAGTGTGTTTTCTCTGTAATTAAAGGAAGTGATTGCAAAATATTTGAGAGGATTAAATGCTGAGAGAATATAGTGATCAAATAACAGGAGGTACTGCATTCTTTAAAATGATCCCCAGTTTGGCTTTGCATCTGCGTTTCCACTGCTGTCACTTACCCCTTAGTACTGAGGGAATGTCCAAATGGAAACATTGTCAGTTTAGAGACCATCCACAAATCTCACTTTAAAGGACACTGGGTGTAAGCCTGGCACCCCCCAGGAACTTCTGAGTCACAGAGAAACAGGGCATAGTGTAGATATAATCTTTATTGTGCTTTTGATTTTTTTTGTAATCATAACAATTATCCACATATCGTCTTTCTGCTCCTTTGCCTTTATTGATATTTACTAATCAAGTAAGAGTTTATTATAGAGTTATTATAAATTCTCTCTAGGACAAAGAAGAAAGCTGATACAATCATGTTTATTGAGATTCTTACAGATACCAAAGTTTCTGGGGGGATCCAAAGATGCAGTCCCCTCCCAGAGAGATTATAACTGGACTTTGCAGAGGAGATGGGGTTACGAGAGGAGGGTATGCAGGAGATTTCTCAGAAAAAGGAGACTGTTTCCTTAGGCACACTGCAGTAGTTCACTGTTGCAGTCCAAATTTGCCATGGAGAATGAGGCTTACTGGTCAACCACAGAGCAAAACTACAGACCTCAGAGGCAGGGAGAGCAGTTCTTAGACACCTGGCCAGATCAGGATGAACTTCGGGGGTATTTTACCTCTACATTCAGAAAGGTCCACACTTTAAACTTCGCCTCTTGGTTATCAGTGAGACTGCTTAATAAATTTTAACAAAAGGGCTTTATAATTCTTTATGTATTGGTCTTTCCAAATGATGTAGCCAGTTATGACTTAGAATCTATGTGCCTACAAGCAAATTAGTATCCCCTCAAAGTAGAAGTAAGACAGAACACTTACATGGTTTGGAAAGTAAAATAAAACAGTATATTAAGATGGGTAACAGTACAGAAGACAGTATTTTGAGGGGAGGTAGTAGATACTGGAGCTGACTGTGGCCAGCTTTTTACATAAAGGAGCCATGCACTCAACACAGTCTGTTGCAACGTCTCAACTCTGTCATTGTAGTTTGAAATATCCACAGACATTTCATTTATGAACAGATATAACTGTGTGGCAATAGAATTGTTTTGAAAAGCAGGTGGCCATAGTTTTGGCATCACCTGGACTAGAGGGGAGGGAAATTCCAAACAAGAAAAACTGAGGCAAATAGATAAGTGTGTTGAAAGTATTGCAAACAACAGCAGAGGATCCTGTCAAATGTAGGCTTTCAGGTCTTGTCTCATGCTTACTGGATCTGAGAGTCTGAGGCAGTTATTTTTAATAAGCTGTGATGGTTGACACTGATCGTTAGCTTGAGTGCATTTAGAACCACATAACAGATCTAGGCGTGCTTACGAGGGAGCTCTTACATTAGGTGAGTTGAAGTGGGAAGCCCCCCCTTATACACAGATGACGCCATTCCACAGGCTAAGATATTAGACAGAATAAAATGGAGAAGGCAGGCTTGGCACCAGCATCATCATCTCTCTCTCTCTGCTTCCCGACTGCCAGGACATTGGGAGTAGTATGCCATGCTTTCCAATCCTGCATCAAGAAAGTTCTCAGGTCTCAATTCAGACTAGTTCTGTGTCCCAGGCCTAGAACTCTGCTTTAAGAACCATCATCCAGGTGGTTGTGAGGACACAATCTGAGGAGTGCCCACATAAAGGAGTTCAGGCTCTGAACCAGCAATGAAGTGGGCGGGAGAGGCAAACATGATTGCCAAGGGCACCAGGCTGCTCCTAGGAAGGTTTGGATTTACTTCAGTCCACCTCTTCCAGTCCTGAGCTTAGAGCCTCTAAGACACTGTCACTTAATGCTATAAACAAACAAAAATCCTTTTTTGGCCCCACCTTTTAAAATATAACTTGTGAATGCCTTTACTTCCCCAAGAAAAACTCTTCGGGGGTCTTCAATATACAGAACAAAACAGGAACTGTTTAGTTGATGGCCCTTGAACTCGCCATGTCATTTGAGTTCCATTCTGTTTCTTTTGAGGTGAAGCAGCTGCCTCTCATTTTGATAGATTCCCCTTTCCTATCTTGTACTGTCCAACATGAGGATTAATCTCTAGCTTTGAAGTCTCATGCAACGCTGTCTGTCTAATGTGGGATGCGACTGGTCTCCCAGGTCACTTCTTCAAGCAGGCACAATGGCACTGATATAGTGAAAGAAAGAAAAACAAACAAACGAAAGAAAGATATTTTTCAGTTTCAGATTTTGAGCACCAACAGACCCACCTAAGGAATTCAGTCTTCCTGGTTATGTAAGGTCATCTTTTCCTACATGTGAGTTATTTCTGTTCACTGATAGGAAGTACTTCACCTTATTACCATGAGGAGGTATCCTTTGCCTCTTGACTGAGGCTTAAGGTAGGGAAAAGCCAGGGACAGAGACACACTGAGGTGCTTGTACCAATTAGGCCATTCAGTAGGTCTCCAAACATCCTACTGATTGATATCTCCCATCCTTTCATTCTACCCACCCTGCTATAATAGGCAGGGATTGTATACTTTGCACATAAGTGTGTTGCACACTATAAATAAAGGTGTGACACTGGGAACATTTGTCCTGTAGTCGTCATGACTGTGTCAACCATTTCTAGAAGTGTGTATCATTAAGAATGGGCAGTTACTGTCTTTTATTCATGCCCCACCCGCTTTATATTTTAACATCTAATATTGAATCAATTAAAGTTAAATAAAATTAGAAATTTTTTACATTAATTATGCTCTCTATATTCCTAGTACTGGTTAGTTAGATCTATCTACCACTGCCATATTAAATAGTGCTGACGTCTGATTCTCCATTTTGGAAAGACCCATTGAAGTGTACCACTCTAGAGTTCTTCTTCCCTCTCATCTTCCCTCAGCTTTTCCTCCCTTCCTCCCTCCCATTTTTGTTCTTTGTTACAATTTATAGTGTATTCTTTCCCACATCAACGCTGACCATATTGCACTATGTCTTTTCTGTACATAAGGCAGCCTGGATTTGCTAAAACTGTTTGGTGTGCAAACATGGTGATGTGAGTACAATTTGAATGGAATTGCAGGAGGAGTCTTGATGGTGAATTTTCAGGTATTAACTCTGTGGTGAGGCAGGACAGGGGCGGGGGCGCTTTCACTTGGGCTTTTCAGTGGCCCCAGTCACACGAGATACATGTGCATTTTCCAACAACCTTTTCATCATTCAAATATTTAAAGCATACAAAATTTGAAAGGATACTGCATACGTGTTTTTAAAAAATCTCTCCCCATTTGGAAACATTTCTAAAATTATCTGAATTATCAAATTGACTAGCACATTTAGAAAAATCATTTCCAGGGAGCATAGCTATTAGCTATGGTTATTATTTTTCATTATTAAGCACATATATCAAATACCAAGACTCAACTTAATCTCAGTTATCACAGCGCACACACACACACACACACACACACACACACACACACACACACTGAATAATAATTTATACATCCACTAAACTGTTCTGACACTAAAACCAACAATGTTCATCTGTTCTCTCTCGTGTGAAAAAATGGATTTATGGTACACCAAGGTGCCTCTTGGGTGGCTCCATAATGTCAAGGACATGCAGAGATGGATTACTACTGACAATATTGAAAACATGGATTACCTTACTTAAAAGCCAATGAGGAAGAACACCTTCCATTTGAACAGTACCCAGACACCTGTAATAGAGTCTGTAACCAAGCCACAAAGCATCTAAGGGCACTTTGAGGGAATGACTGAGAAGACAAGACAGGAAAAAAAAAACAAATTTAAGGAGTTTCCATTTCCATCAAAAATTTGATAAAAACAATCAAGCTCTTTGATCTTTAAAATCAAATTTACCCAGTTCTCATAGCCATTATAACACCTAGGACATGGTCTCTTCTCCATGATGACTTGAGTCGTTATGACACCTAGGACATGGTATCTTCTCCATGTTGAACTTCTGTGTATCTAATCCAAGCAGTGTCTACTACAGAGAAGGTTCAAAATAAAAAGCACAATGTAATAGTTAAACAGAATGCATTTGTCAACCTCTTTCTTGGGAACTCTGGCACTTGGAATCTGCGCTGCTCGTGAGAGGACAGTCTGACGCAGTTGCTGCTGAACATGCTATTTGCCCTTGTTTTGTCTTTGTAGCTTTTATTCATGTTAAACTATAAGGTCAATTGGGCCACATATTTAGTAAATTTCCTTGTTACTATGACAAAATAGCAAGACAAGGAAAGAAGGGCTTATTCTGGCTTACACTTTACGATTCCTGTCCCTCATGGCAGAGAAGTCACAGCAGCCAGAGTTTCTGAGGCAGCTGTCACTCTGCATCAGCCGTCAAGAAGCAAAGAGAGAAAGTCCTCACGCTCAGCTCACGTGTTCCAGTTCCACAGGCTGGGGTCAGCTTCTGGAACGGCGCTGCCTGTATTTGAAGTGGAACTTTCCACATCTATTAAACTAATCTAGAAACATTCTCCCGGCGCTGCCTGTATTTGAAGTGGAACTTTCCACATCTGTTAAACTAATCTAGAAACATTCTCCCAGGCGTGACCACAGGTTTGTCTACTAGGGGATTCTCAATCCTGTCAAACTGACCATCAATAGTAACCTTCATAGCCTTGTAGCCATATTTTCTAGTTCTTTTTATCCTGCACAAAATCTACTCAGTATAACTCCATACCAAGCTATCCATCATTCTCGGTAAGTTGAAGAAAAGGGAAGAGTCAGTTGTACAGGCAGGAAGCATAGTGACCAACACCCCAGGTAGAGTATAGATGCACTAGTAATGCTGCCAGGGGAATTGCTCTAGGCTTCTTAACCAAACCATTGGAGATACCACACTAGCATAGAATGAAGACAGGTTTAGAAGCTGTATCTTCAAATTCCAGACAAATAGAGAAATTTGAGATCCAAACCCTGCTATGAATTAGCCCAGTTCTGAACATTTTAAGTATTTTGCTGAGAAAAAATAAAAGGAGGGAAGAAGGAAGGAAGAAAGGAAGGAAAGAAGGAAGGAAGGAAGGAAAGAGGGAAGGAAGGAAGGAAGGAAGGAAGGAAGGAAGGAAGGAAGGAAGGAAAGAAGGAAAATTCAAGCAATAAACTAACTCCAGATACTTAAATCTCAATGCATAGATAACAATGATACATGCAAAAAGATAATAAATAAATGAATAAATTTAATGTCATGTCTCAAAAATACAGACCCCATAGCAATAGGTCCTATT
The DNA here is from genome assembly GCA_004026605.1 of Ondatra zibethicus. Lineage (NCBI taxonomy): Eukaryota > Metazoa > Chordata > Mammalia > Rodentia > Cricetidae > Ondatra > Ondatra zibethicus. The sequence continues at coordinate 101,764 of PVIU01000703.1, forward strand.
GAAAGTGACATGGGAAACACACAAGAAATCTGAAAGAATAATTAAAAATATGGTAAAGCAAATCAAAGAAAACAAATGTGAAGAGATGAATTAAATAAGCAAATCATGCCAAGACATGAAAATAGAGTTTGAATTATTTTTAAGATGACCTGAGCCAAATGATATTGGAAATGTAAAACTCAATAAACCAATTAAGAATCTCAGGGGAAAGTACTACCAATAGAATATATTATATTGGAAGTGCAGATTCAGGAATGGAAAACCAAGTAGAAGAATTATCTTACTCAGTAAAGGTCAATGAAAAGTTAAAAGATAAAATGAACAAAGCATAGATGAGCTTGGGAAAATGCCAAAAAGTTACAGTCTCCAAATTATAGGCATAGAGGGAGATAAAATCCATAGCCGGGTGATGGAAAAATGTTCAGTAAAATCATATCAGAAAATGTCCCCAAACTAGACAGATATCTGTCTAGGCACAATAGACCCACAAACTGTCAAATTTTTAAGACCAGGAAAGAAATTCTTCACGACATATTTCAGTTAAAACATTAAAAACACAGAGTAGGCAAAGAATATTGTGAGCTGCAGGCAGAAATATTATGTCATTTAACAGATCAGCTTATTAGAATACCACCTGGTGATTTGCCAGAAACCTTTAAAGCCAGAAGAGACTAGAAGGATTTCTCTGAATCCTGCAAGGCCACAGCAGCAGCCCTGACTCTCATACCCAGCAAAACTATCTAATGATATTAAGGAGAAATAAAAACTTTCAATTTATTCTGCCTCCAAAAACTGCTCCATTAAAATGATATCCAAGATAGATATCATCTTAGGGTAACAGGAAGAAAAAATACCATTCATAGCAAATGGAACTAAAAAAAAAACAGGGTTGGTTATTATAACATCTGATAAGACAGATTTCAAACCAAAATAAAAGAGATAAGGGAAGATACTTCATCTTAATTAAAAGATAGAATATTATAGAATTAAATATACACAGAGTAAAACACAGAGACACTCATAGTAACTGAGACCATGCACAAAGTGGGCCAGTATCTTAAAGACTATTGGCTGAAGGAGTTTCCACAACCCAATATTATAAAAAATATTGAACCCAACATAGTGATGGTAGGTAATTTCAGTAGCCTACTCTCAGCAGTAGGCAGACCATCCAGAAACAGACTAAACTGAGAAAACCTTGATTTTAGGTTTTTCTCATGATAAATCAAATGACATCATAAATCAAATCAACCTAATGTATCTAAAGAACATTCTACCCAAACACTGAGAAGTTACACATTCTTCTCTCCAGTCCATCAAACCTTATCTCATATTTGGACAGAAAGCATCGCTCAACAAATATTGGAAAACTGAAATTACATCCTGAATTGATGTCATTAAGTAATGGCAAATACTCATTATATCCAGTGATATAAAAGCAATAATTTTTGACAATTCCAACTGAAAAAAACAGCCCAGATCAGATGGATTTGGTGCCAAATTCTGACCAAACCTTCAAAGAAGAGTTAACGGTAACACTCCCCAAGTCATTCCACAAAATAGAAAACAAAAAAACCAGTTCCAAATCCTCCTATGAAGCTAGAATCACCTTGATATCACAATGGAATAAAGTTGAAGATCAACAGCCATCAAAACTACAAACTCCACAAACCCATGGAAACTAAACAGCACCATACTAAGTGGTATTTGAGTCTAGGATGAAATCAAATGGAAATTTTAAAAATCCCCAGAATTGAATGAAAATGAAGACAAAACATTCTAAAATCTATGGGGCACAATTAAGATGGCCCTAAGAGGAGAGTTCATAGCCCCACTAGTATCTAGAAAATCCTATGATTTGTCTGGATCTAAACCCAGTCTAGAAATAAATGCCTGGCTGACTTTATATGCCATTCTATAAATGGTATATGCATTCACTGGGGGTCTCCAAATATTACCATTCTAGTTGAGGTCCAAGGCAGTGAGTCTTTCCGTCAGGCTGTCCTTCTGAACTTCAGGGGGAGTGCAATATCCTTTTCTGTCACTGAGCTGGAGAGTGACCTGCATGGGAGAACAGCCCTGCAACAGCTCTGTCGCCTCTACTATTTACAGGCACAGATACTGCCATGTCTGCCTTCTTGCTAATGCTTATGGAAGGTAGATTGCTGTGCCTTGTGCTTTACCTGCATGTTACTGAATTCTAACTGCATCCCTATTAAGTCTGGACAGTTACTATTATATCCTATTTTACAGGTAATAGAATTAAAGGGTGACTGTGTAGGATCTATCTCAAGAACTCATGTTACCACCCCTCCCCTTTCCTACTTTGTCATGTATTCTTGGCTCATCTGGTATTCTGACTTTGTGTTTGGGGAATCAAAGGTTATTTTAGAGCCCTCAGGGGGTCCATGGCTTTTAAGAGCAACAGGCCAATCCTGATGGCATCTCTCAAAATCTCTGAAGATCACACTGCTCTCCTTTCTCTGTATTTCTGTTGCATTGGATAGAAAGTCCATAATGCATTTCATGACCATTAGGTAGATTTGTCTGATTGTAAAAACTGCCTTCCGGGTTTCTCCTATCAACCAGCAATGCATTCACTCTCCAAAAAGTATTTATTTACTTACTTACTTACTCACTTACTTAAGTCAAATTTATGACCTCGTCTTCTTTAATTCTTTTGGATATATGTATACTTACATACAACTTACCGAAAACATTTACTGTTGCTTTTGTGTATATTTGTTTCAAGCTGACCACTTGGGATTGGATAACCTACTGAGGGTCTTGTCCCTAGAAAACATCGATTTCCCCTTGCTCAGAACACTGATTACCTTTAGCTCTTCGTCTAGGGGTAGGGCCTTAGGAGATTTTCTCCACCCGTGTTGCCATGTCTACTCATGTTTCATGGTGCTCATCTTATCTACCACTCTCTAAAGTGACAAGCATGGTGAAATCCAGGAAGATTATGGGTATAAATATGATATTTATATTTCCACACATCTCTGTATGTACTTATGCATTACTTCAGTGCAATATCAGCTATCCAAGTGTATAATTGTTTTTAAAAGAATGGAAAGGGAAGAGTTTCCATAAGATGAAAAGTTCTTCCGGCCTAGCCTTGAAATTAAAGAGGTGGAGGAGAACTTGCTACACAGAAATTTTTTCAACAATGGTAAGGCATTTTGGTCTAATATCAACAGACTTATTTCCTGTACTGTGCATTTAGTACATTGAGACATCTGTTAATGAAATACCCCTAGCTCCTCAAGAGGAGCCAATGGATAGAGCCCTTGAAGAGTCTCTTACTTAGCCATTCCATTCTAAAAATGATGTCATCCAGTGAGGAAAACTAAAATGGCCTTCTAAGACTCATGGAAGAGATCATGGTGGACTCCAAAAAGCCCTAACTCCTGATGCCCAGCTTCTGCTGCCTTCTAGCTGCTTGTCTCTAAAAGAACATTTCACCAAAGTGGTGGAACGGGGCCACACCCTCTGTCTCCCACTACAAGGCTAATACTTTGCCCACCCGGCCTCTGCTGCTTGTGTTCTACTGGCGATGCCACTCTTACTTTCTTTGAGCTCCCCAGTGAACGTCTTCATTAGAAAGAACCAGTTATGTCCTATTCAATATCTGTTCCCTGGCCTTCTGTAGATTTTCAGTCAATATTTACCAATGCTTGCCTGCGTGCACAGGTCTGGGGTAGATCTTATGAAGAAGACACAGATACATAAGACTCAGTATTTATCACATAGACACCACAACAGTAATGGAGATGAGAAGACACAAATGTTTGTGCCCCCATACATGCACTTAGAGTTATCCAAACTTTAAAGCAATGGGTCACATCACAAATGTGTCTGTTTTAACAAAAAATGCTTGGGGGCTGAGAATAGTGCTCAGTCCATAAAGTTCTTTTCATAAATCACCAGGACCTGAGTTTGATCCCCAGCATTTACATTAAAAAAAAAAGCCAGGGGTGGTGGTACAAACTTCTAATCCCAATGCTGGGGAAGCAACAAAAAAAAAAACTGGCAAATCTCTGGGACTCATTAGTCAACCAGCATAGCCCAGTGGGCCAACATCAGGACAATGAGAGACCCTGTCTGGAAAACAAAGCAGATATTGCCTAAGTAACAGCACCCAAGTTAAGGTTGATCTCTGGCTTCCACATATGCAAGAACATACACATTTACATGCACACACACTCATATACACACTCACACATACATACACACACACACATGCAAGAGAAGGGGCTTCTAAGGGTTTTGGAGATTTAAGTTCTTCCAACAAAGTAAAAAACAAATTAAAGCTGGCTTTTGAATGAAGTAACATTAATATACTCTTTCAAGTTAGCTCAGCTTACTTGCTTATTAAATGTTGGTCATAAACCTCAACAAAATTTGAGGAATAACTTTATCACATATCAGTAGCTCCATGATGAGTTGTGGAAGTGCTGAGTTTTGCCTGTTTCTAGACCTGTAGCAGTTTTATCCAAGAATTTTCTGAAATTTCATCCAGTTGAGTCTGAGAGGACTATATGGTGTGAAATGATTGCTGATGATTGCCTTCCTTCTGGAAGCTCCCTGTATCTCTCGATGCTTGCTGAGCACACCTGTGTACATTTTCCATGATGGTGGATTCTATATTCGGAGGATTTTACCCACCTCTTGACGGGCTCAAGAGCAGGTTTTGTTGTTTTCCTTTCTACTACCTTCCTGTTGATCCTTCTTTCCTGGCCATTACACCTTTGCCCTCAAGGACAGCTAAGAATATAAGGGGACAGATGGTTGTCCCATGCTCTAGAGTCCTGGCCTTTCATTTAACTGTCAGCAACCATAAAATATGAAGTCCCTTCCCTCAGATATTGGCATTCAGCCCAGAATGACTGAGAGTTGTGAAGTTAGGGAACTAAAGGATTCAAAAGGGGATTATAACAGAGGGCGTGGAATGCTTCAAGCCCACCTAAATCTGGCCCTGAGACTTGACTTGCTTGATTGTAATGGGCATCATGAATATCCCCCCACAAATACAAAGTGCTGGACCTCTATGTCAGGGAATGTCAATGGCAGCTGCTCAAAACATGAAACCAGCAGAACGAGTCTCTAAAAAGACTGCAGCTGACTTTGCTGTAGACTAGTCCTGATTTAAGATCGTGACTGGTGGCACAGATTCCTCATGTCATAGGCATTCCGTCTTTTTTGGTATGTCATTCCCTACTAGCTTCTATGAAAGCTTCTTCTTTCAAGGCTACCTCATAACTGGGTTCAAGTATTAACACCCTTTCGAACTATAGGTGCACAAGGATGCTGAGCAAAGTGGAGTACAAGGTACAATTTCAGCGAGGGGCACAAAGTCAATTTAGTGAAGGCTGGGGATATAGGAGCAGTCTGCTGACAGTGGGGCTTGGAAGAAGAGGAGTGTGTTCTGGAAAAGGATACCCAGGGCCACACAGAACGCCTCTACTTGTTCCCTTAGAGCCTTCACAGTCTATGAGACAATGAGTAGAGTGGGTCTCTGTCTTGGGACCCAGAATTGTGTGTCTGTCTGTCCTTTCAGTGTGGTTTCTCATATATCTTCCAGTGGTTTACACGAACTCTAGCTGGTGTGTAAAGGTCAAGTTGACACCACACCACAGTGGGCCCCATTCCATTTTCAATTGCTAGTAAGGTATGGCTTGCCTGGCTTAGTTCTTGTTTCTGTCATCTTTTGTACCATAGGCTATGCATGCCATTATGGTGATAGACAGACAGACGATAGATAGGTCAGGGTCTAGTAAGGGTGCTACTTAGAGTTAACCTTTATTTATGTCCTGAGATAAGTTACAGATCCTAAACACAGTGTTGGAGCCATCAAAAATATCGAAATCACTGTTATTTCCTGCTGTGGGATAATGGTCTTGTACACTGTAAAGATTTGTCACTCGTATTGGTTTAATAAAATTCTGACTGGCCCATAGCCAGGCAGGAAGTATAGGCAGGGAAACCAGACTAGGAGAATTCTGGGAAGAGGAAAGGCAGAGATGCCGTCATCAAGCAGAAGCAGAAGAAGCAAGATGAAAATGCCTTACTAAGAAAAGGTACCAAGCCATGTGGCTAAACAGAGATAAGAATTATGGGTTAATTTAAGTTGTAAGAGTTAGTTAATAATAAGTCTGAGCTAAGAGGCCAAACAGTTTATAATTAATATAAGCCTCTATATGTTTCTTTAGGACTGAACAGTTGTGGGATCAGGCAGGACAGAAACTTCTGTCTATAATTTCCCATAATTCAATAATAAGATATGCCCTTTTTCAGATTCTTAAAGTATACTCTCCTTATGCAAGCCTGTACAAGTTTGCATAGACATCATCTCAATGTTTAAGGAGAGTGAGCCACCTGGGAGGGGAATAGTAATGATTCAAAACATAACCATGGCTGTTTATGTTTAATATGAATACATGACTTAGGGCAGATCTTGATGAATGAAACCAGATCCTTCATCCATAGATGTCAAGGGTGCAAATGGGGAAATGGTTCATCACATTTGGCTTGGCAAGTTCAGTATCAAGAGTTCAAGTTGGACTTTTAGCCTAATTTCTATTTACTTTTGTTGTGGTGGTGGTTTTCTAGGTTGGTTGAAAACCACTGTCTTCAAGTGATCATTACAGTTGACAAAGAGTGAATGTGTCTGACATTCTATCACATTTTTAGTGGCTGTTACGTTTCAGACAAAAATAGAGAGACATTTGATCTAAGGTTTTATATAATTCAGTGATGGCAGGAAATGATAGGCAGGGATAGGGATGGATGTCATTGGTCCTTATTGGTTAGTATAGATTGGGACTGAGTGAGATTTTCTTCAGAAGATCCAGAAGGCATCTTGAAGTTCATCGTAACCAACTCTTCACATTTTCAAATAAAGTAACTTAGCAAAAGAAATAGTACTTGAGCCCAGGATTCAGTTTTCAGACCAACATCACGAAGGGATCTTTCTCTTAACTATTATCCAAAATGTGCCCTGAGGCACATATTAAGGGAAAAAGTATCGTAAAAATTATTGGGAATGACCTTGGATATCCTGAGTCAGAGCCTATTATCATTCCTTCACAGATCACAGCTCAAGAAACATTGTGATGGACAGTATAAAATGGATGAATCTGTGCATTTTATATCGTTGATTTCAATGTAGTTGTAGAAACTGATGATGAAAACAGTCTTGGGCACTGGTTTCCAGTTTGGAGTCCCTTCACTCCATCATACTTCAGAATGACAGTTCTCCAAGCAGATCTCCAGACTCAGAAATTAATTCACTAATTAAGAATATATTGGGTTTTACTTGGTGCTCTAGGGAAAATTTGTGCATATGTATGTGTGTGTGCGCATGTGAGTATGTATGTATGTATGTATGTATGTATTTTTTCTTGTCAAAAAAGACATTAGTATCCACTAGTGTTTTTGACTCATTCAACTAATCAGCTATTTAATTGATGACTCCAAGCAAGGTATGTCTAACCCTATGTCAAACACCCAGAAGGAAAGGAGGACATGATGGCAGACTTACAGGGCCTTTGATCTTTACTTCCAAGGGTAAACAGACAGAAACACATTAAAATAATAGAAAACTGATGAGGGCATAAATGTCTATCTTTGGTTATTAATGAAAACCAGGTGTTAGATACTTATGATGAGTAATGATTGAACCATAAAGAGTTCAGAGAATACTTAGGATGTGCATCAAAACTGGGCTTTACTTGAGTTAAATCAGCTTAAAGCCAGAAAAAAAAAAGAGGACCTTGGGAAGAATGGAGCACAGCCAACTGTTGCCCCTTCTACAGGTCAAGCACATCCTTCCGTCCATCTCTCTCTGTCCTGATGAGGACAGAGGTATCTATTATGATGCTCATTCCTTCTCACCTTGCTAGCAAGTACCAATTATGATCCAAATGGAGCTCTGAAGAATCCCAAGACTGAGGCCTTTCCAAATCATCCTGCTGACTGATAAACCTCAGAGTCCAGAAATCTGACTTTCCCCTTCATGTTTGTTTTCGTATTCTGATTTCCACTTTCCAGGCTAGCTGAATTCCTATCACTAAGAGTCGTGGCTCAGTGAGGAAAAGTTCCTTGAAATGCTTGATGCTACAAATGTCCCTTCTTATGGTCTACAAATATTTACTAGGTTCTTCTCAAGCACTCTCATGTCCTAAACACTATTTAAATAACACTGCTGTCCAAGTCACTATGGAATCTTGCATTGGACAGAACCTCACAGCACTGTGACTTGACCTTGTCTTGCTGGAAAATACAGAATTAAGTCTTGAGAGACCAGCTGATGCTGCATATTTCTGGGTACTCAGAATAATAAGGCTAAATGAGACAAACTATATTATGATATCTATGTGTAACACCTAGCTTTGTTATGAATTTCTGAAGCCTGAGGTAAGTCATGAGTTTCAAGTCCAAAATGGCACTGACAGTCTCCTCCCTTCTCAGTTTCACATGGCGGGCGGCCTGGACAGCATGAAAGGAAGCGCTTCTGAAATATGTCCAGAATGTGTAGCCCACCTCAGGCCTGGGGACACACACCTGGTAACTGAACAGGCCTGCTGTTTCATAGACCTCAGTCACTCATGGATATTTCACCTTGCCATATTGATTGACTTTCAGGAACTCAATGAGACAAAGAAACAGACAGACACAGAAGATACTTTTTTGCTGGTGGGGAGGGGCCCCATTTTTCAGAGGACGCCCAGAGTATCACCCTGGTTATTTTCAATATACTCAGAGACGGGGAGCCTAGACTGGAATTGGGAAGACGGTTATGTTGCCATCCCCTTCTCAGTGGGCTCAGCTTCCTTATTCCAAAAATGGAAAAGAAATTAGAATTCCTTTGTGACTTTGGCATGGGGGAATTTTCTGTGTAGTTGCCACCTGAGGTGCGGTGATTTGACATGGGGTATTTGGGAGTATTTCCAGCTCTCCAATTCTCTAACTGCTCATCTTGGATTTCTTTGTTCATGTTCTACCTGAGACATCATTGAAACAGAAAGTCACAACCCAGGCCAAATGATATCTAAACGCCTGACTTTATGGTTCTCTGATCCAGTCAATGAATAGGTCAGCTTCAATCTCCTTATATCCAGGTGTGAGTTTAGGGGAGAGGGGGTCAGTCATCCCCTCATGTTCTGTCATCCCCAGCAACAAGGAAGGATTCCCTCTTCAGCTGGCCTCAAGCCTACCCATCCTCTAAATCGCCTATCACAACTCAGATTGCGAGACGCTGTGGGACACTGGGTTCTCTGTCTCTGAACTCAAAGCCACTGCCCAGGAGAGTCCCACATAAGTGTATTTCACATGGAGGATTCTGCGTTGAGGACTCCCTGAGGTCTCAATGTGCAGAAGGAAGTGTCCAAGCGAAGACAGCCTGGGACACACCAGCTGAGGGTGCAGTAGACTTGCGTCTCACCTAAACTCCACTGTGTGCACATGTCCTTACATGGACTTGCTCCCCAGGGACGGCCCACACGGCCTGCCCTCTGTTTGTACTTTGGGAGGCTTAGCAAAGAAGATTAGAGTTGTGAAAGTCAAAATCCTTCTTGCTGCCGCTGCGCCATCTATACTTCTTCTCGATAAACAGTTGTCAGAGAATTTGATGAAATGAACACACGCACACTCTGCTTCAAAACAGTAATCCCCATAATCAGAGTTTACATTTGAGGCCAGCTTTATTTTTCTAGTGAGAGTTCTCAAGGACTTGTACTTATAAAGTTGGGGTCACTGGAATGGGGCCAGCGCCTTAGCCTGATGAAGAGGGACAGAGGCTCAGCTGGAGTGACCTGGAACTCTGCTACCACAGGCTAGATCTTCTCTATGAAAAGCTGTCTAGCGCTGTCTCAGTTAACATGAATCCTTGCATGATAGGGTCACACCATTTGACTAGGAGATAGGGAACAGAAGATCTGCCCCACTTGACCGAAAAGAAGCCACGGGGCTGCCAAAAAAGAAAGTGATTGCTTTGATAGTTATCCACCGTTTATCATTCTAGGTGTAAATCAGGGATGGTGAGGCTCGCTCCACAGTGTTAAGGAAAGGATTCAGGTGAGGGGCAGAATCTACACGGTTTCAAGCTGTGAATGATTTTGATTCCAGACATGTTGCTCAACTCTGCTCGATAGTTAGAATGGAAACACACACACACAGACACACAAAACCAAACAAAACAAAAAGGAAAAGATATTGAATAATATAATAGAACCTGAGAGCATTAGAATTTATGTTCTAGTTATCAACTCTAGGTGGCATGGCTATCTTACCTGCACTACCACTGGGATGGACCCCAGAAGTGGCCCCAGTAAAAGCTGAGTGCAAGCCTCATTTCTAAGAGCAGTTCCCTGCATGCCCATTTGTGAAGGACTGGTCTCCATCGCCATAGCATATGTCATCCACGCACTGGATTCCAAGGGCAATAGAGCAGGAGTGTCGCCAGCTTCTTCCAGTAACACTTTCCGTATCTGCTACAAAATGACGACACTGGTCCCGGTACCAGCCCACTGCTCCCTTGAGGCAGAACTATGGCCATCCCATTCTCAATGGCGAACCCAACATCTAGACACCATGGTTTATGACACAATACCCAGCAAATTTATATTGAACAAAAATAAGACACCGAGGGAGTTAAGACCTTAGCCATAGCATTCTGAATCTTCAGCTACTTGTTATGTAGAGAATCAAGAGTCAATTTGATTTGGATATGTGATTAAATATTGCAGTATTAGAATGAATATCTTTGATCAGCCTTTCTAAATCAAATCTTTCCACCTTTAAACTTATCCCTATATATGATCTGATTATTTTCTTTATAAACAATATCAGTTGATTAATGTTAATCTATGTGCATATACTTATACTACATATAAATACCATGTATTTGTATAGATAGGCATATTATGAATTAACATACACACTGGGATAACTCATATTTAAATATACTTTCAGACTTTTGCTTTTTTTCTTCTCTACTTTCTATTCAATATAATGTAAGTTTCCTTTAATATAAGGGATGTTGATTTGTTCACTATTTACATTAATACATTTAATGTTGATATAACAAAATAACCAAGGCTAGGTCATTTGTAATCAACAAAAATGTATGTCTCATCATCTGGTAATCTCAAGATCAAAGTGCCAGAGGTTAAGGCTTTGTATTTCTGCTCCCAAGGAGGCTTTTTTGACATAATACCCGCCCCCCTACAGCAGAAGAATCAGTGCAAACCCACTCCTATAGCCTTTCTTGTAATAGTGGTAATCCATACATCCCTGCAGCATGGATTAGATTGTATCTCCCAATGCATCAAGGTGGACATTGCATTTCTAACATATTTACAGGGACAGAAATAGTCTGGCTACATCACTACTCAGCCCTGCATCAAAGAATGTGCTTCGGTCTTTGATAATTGGTCAACAGTGTTAGCTGAATGAGTGAACAAGAGAATGGTTTAAAGGAAAGAGGACTTGAGTTGGATCTTGTAGACCAAATATAATTTAACCAAGACTTGCAGAATGAGAAACTGTGACCATTGAAATCAGCAAGATAAGACAGTAAGGGATGAGAACCCGGGCTAAGTGGTTTAGCAATAGTCTCCGTGTGTATGTATTATCGCATAGGTTGCTGTTAGCCGTTAGTGGTTGCCCATTATGGTTTTGAGCCTCTAATAGTTGGAACCATGATGGCCCCTGTGGATTGTGATTAAACCCTCAAAGACAGCATCCACTAAAGTGGAAGTCAAGGAAAGAACGTTCTGCTCTAGTGCCCCAGAACTAACTTCTTAAGAATATAGTGATGGATGTGAAACAGCTTCCCAGCATCAAGAGAGACAGGATCATCACCTTAGCTCTTTGCAAGTCGCTCAGACACCTAGCCACAGGTCTTCACTCTCTGCTTTGTTCTCACATCAATTAGAGTCTTAGTGACATGACTGAGCATCCTTTAGGTGTATACCCAAAGGTGGTATTGCTGGGTCTTGAGGAAGGTTGTTTCCTAATTTTCTGAGAAATCGCCACACTGATATCCAAAGGGGACGTACAAGTTTGCACTCCCACCAGCAATGCAAGAGTGTTCACTTTACCCCACAACCTCTCCAGCATAAGTTGTCATCAGTGATTTTGATGTTGGCCATTCTTACAGGTGTGAGATGGGATCTCAGAGTTGTTGTGATTTGCATTTCTCTGATGACTAAGGATGTTGAGCATTTCCTTGAGTGTCTTTCAGCCATTTGAGATTTGTCTGCTGAGAGTTCTGTTTAGACCTGAAGCAAATGCAGACTTCCGTAAATGATTTGACCCCAAGCCCTAAGTACAGTGATGATAAAGTCAGAACAAGAGAATCTCAGAATTCCACCTGCAGAATTGCAAAACCCGTGCTTCTTCTAATAGAACGTACTTGAACTGTGTCTCTGATCCTCATGGAGGTCCTAGGAAGGGAGATGTTTTCAGTTCTGTCAAATGTTACCAAGTGAGTCCCGGCCATTGTTGGAATGTAAAATGTTGCTCTTGCAAATTATCTTTATACAGGGCTTGTGCAATTATCACCTCCCGCTCATCCTACAAGGCAGTAGGGTTAGAATCTGAGCTTTGTGTGGCCCAGTTAAAATTCTCTTCTCTCCAGTTCTCTGGAGCAGCTGTTGAAAGGACAAAGCCTCCATTTGAAGGACAGTGTTTTCCTTGCCTAGCAGAAGTGAGCCCCAGTGAGTGAGCTGACACACAGCATTGGGAAGCTCTTATCTCTGGGCGAAGTAGCTCTCTCTTCTTTCAAACTGAAGGGGCACAGCATACATGGCAAGGGAATCTAAGTACACGGCACATGTTCTAGCGTAGATGCTATCCGTTATAAAATGTCAGTGAAGCAGACATATTACAACGGACACTTAGGGTGGCTCCTGTGTCCTCCAAGAGATGAGAAGAGCGTTGGGGAACTCTCCTAGAGATAGTTAGCTCAGAAGTTCCACGTGTTTACCTTCAAACCATGGATTAGCTCAGCCTTCAAAAGAGTCACTTGCCTAATCCCCATTGGCCAGCTACCATGTTGATTAGTTCATAGCAAAGGATAGTGGTGTCAGGATAGCACATATTCTTAGGGTCACTTGAGATCGTGGCCAGTCTTGTGGTTTTATATGTAAAGAAACAGCAAGAAAGAAGTAAGTGACCAGAGATCAGACTGTGACACTCTAGGTATCAAGCCATTCATGTAACATTGACTACTTTTCTCCTGAGTAACATGACTGAGCGCTTGCAAGACAGAGGGCATTATTTCTGAATACAAAACTAATGTCCAAGAGTTTAGTGTCAGGATCCCCCTGAGATTTGTATTGCACTCTGCTTCCCAGGCAGAGCTCCTGATACTGTTGATTATTGTTGTTGTTGTTGTTGATGGTGGTGGTGGTGGTGGTATGTGTGTGTGTGACATTAACGCACAAGCCATTCACTTGGGCTAAAATGTCCTGATCTTGTTCTTTAAAGTAATGAGTTCCAGTGCTCAGAGTGTGTTTTCATGAGCCAGCTGAGAAGTTAGGGTCACTATACACAATATATCCAACAGCAGAACTGAATAACATCGACTGGTTGACATAGCATTGACCCATGGTATACTCAGCATTTGATACTGAATGGCCATCTTAATACATTTTGATCTATGAATATACTTGCATCTTTCATCTTGAATAGCCACAACTTAGAAAATGTGTTGTAATCACAGATAAAATATCCGCTGAGTTATTAGTGTGTTCTCCATGACATCCTAATACCACCTGGAAGAGGCCATACAATTTAAAAGATACAAGACCTGTACTCATAAAGAAATTGGGATGGAGTGGTGGCAGTTTGAGGGTTAAAGAAATGGGATATATCTGTAGAAGTTTCATGGCTACCAGAGAGATCTACTCTGCACTCTGATTTTTACTTCTTTTGCCAAGTTTTATGCTTTTCAGGAAATCCCTGAAGCCTGTTCTTTATTTGGTTTCAGACAGACACAACAGGAAAACATCTGGATTGCCCAGTTATATATGTGAGACCCTTGGGACTTTAGCTTGCTTTCAGGTTGTACCAGAGGGCAACTGGCAGTTAGTTCATCAATGATGCCAGGATGCGGGCTAGGCACCTCTGTGCATCTGGTTCCCCAGGCTCCCGTCACTCTGTCCTTTCCATTGATAAATGGGCTGTGGGATGCTTAAGTCAAATGTCATCGACGGCCTAGGGCTTTTGTGTAGAGCTGGCTCAGAGAAGCCCAGTTGAAAAAGGAAATGGCTAGCGAGGGAAACAACCTCATCTGCATTTAGGGTTTTTAATTCTGAAACTCCTCCCCTCTCATTCATCCTAAGGTGAGAATTACTGATTTCTAGAATTTACAGTGAGAGAGCTGAGACAGGCATGGACGTCCCTGATTGTCCCATGGTTTTGTTTGTGGGGAAACTGAGACCCAGAGGAATAGTGCATACACGAGAACCCCAATACTCACCCTAGTGCTTTCACGTAGCTTCCACTGTGTTTTAAGCTGCACTTGTGTCCCGGGAGCATAATTCCAGCTTAACAGGACATAGCTTCATTCACAAGAAACTTGGAAACCACAGCCCCTAGGGATGTCTCAGTGCCAGCTCTGATTATTTAGGGAGAAACCAACTCCCAAAATACATCAATCACCCACCACGGAGAGAACAAATTCATGTGGGCATCTACTTCGTCAATAGCCTCTCATGAGACATCAGAAGTGTTTCCAGGTGATTAAGAAGAACACAGCGAGCTCACAGATGACACGGCCTGAAGATCTGGACAGCAGTTCAGAGGGAGGCATGCCCAACGTGGGAAACGCCACACGGTGTGCCAAGTTCACTCCTCTTCCCTCATCAGCTTGTGTAAAGTTTCTTGGCTTTTTAAAAAATTCCACCAGACTAGCTAAACTTTCCAGAATGTCTGTTTAATGCCTGGGACAGTGGCTACAATCCCACTAAGCCTTCATCTTTTTAACTACAGAGAGCAAGCTGTCGAGTACCCAGGAGGCATTATATAAAACAGAGAGACAAGTTTTAACTCCAGCACCAGAACCCTACTCCCTCAACCCGCTAAATTCACATGTAATAAAATACTCGGGAATCACTTTCATTTCTCAATATAAATACAGGGTTGCAAGGGCAGGAAGTGGGGACTGGGGGAGAAAGGGCAGGCTGTGGCCTGCACAGAATGTGGCAGCATTCAGTCTCCACCAGCCGCCTCACCTCTGAAAAAAAAATAAGGTTGAGTAGGCAGGCTGCTTTTATGATGGGAGAAATGCCTGTTTTTATAGCACACTAAATAAAACCTGCTTTTGGAGCTAGAAGTTTATTGCCAGAGTGGGGAGGGCTGTTGTTTTCGGTTTCTCTTCTTTACCTTTCTGTTCCTGGTCCCACATCAGTTGAAACCAGGAAAGTGGGGTGGTGAGGTTCCATAAGTCTGAGAAAGTCGATAGAAATAATAGAATCTGAGGATGATGCCAGAACATTCTCTAATTTATCTCTGCATCCCATGCTGGTTTTACAGGAACTATATTCAGTGTTTTCAGCTTCCCCAAGTCATTAGAAGAGTTTTCAGCGAAGCAATAACAAACAGCAGTAACCTGCGTTTATATAGTATTTTATGGTTTCTAAAATGCTCTCACATCCTTTCCGCCTCCAGAGCAGCTTGGAGAAGCAGGCATGCCCAGGTTGATCATTTCCATGTGATGGAAAGAGAGGTTACATAAAACCTGCTCAAGGTCATATCACCTTAGGTAACACCTGGATGGAAAGTTAGAAACACATTAGCCAAATAAGGGGTAAGCTGAATTAAGAGCTTTGCCTTGTAAGTAGAGACCTGCTTGGGGGACTGGGTAACACTGAGAAAGTGTCCTGAATGCAGATTTGGGAGGTTTACCTGAAGCTAGTATGATATGCCAGAAGTATTATTCTTTGTGTAAAATCCACAAAGACTGGGAGAAAAAGACCTTAAATTTTTCTTATATATATTTTTCTCAATTATTAATGCCTCATCCTCAAGAAGTGCTGGAATGTGGTGTTTCTGGATCTGGCATGGCATGTCCTTGTGGCACGACAGAGTGGTCTCTCAAAGGCTGCTCTGGCTCTCTAGTGGCCTGTCTCTGATGCGTGCCAGGAATTTCTGAAAGTCAACCCCTGGAAGCCTCCATGGGAAACCCCGGGGTGCTTATTACCTGAGTTACTATTGGAGAGGCAGACTGATTGGGATGAGTTGGTGCTGATCCGGATGACCAGAATTAGAGTGATTTGTAAGATTTCACAGTTTTCCATGTGGCCTCTGTAGAACAGCTTCATTCCCATCCACTTACTGGATGATTTTAACACGAACAGATTCAGAGCTGTCAGGCGAAGGTCTCATTTCCTTCAGTCCATGGTCCGGTTCCTAGACACCAGTCCCTGATGCCCACTCCCCATAGAGGGGCGAGTCGCTCACCTCCTCTTCCAAGGGGTTGCCTGAGCTCTGAGGAGAGGGATTTGTTGGAGACATCCCATTTAGAGCCAAGTGTTCCAAGTTCCCTTACTCTCCGCATACTGTCCAACTGTGGGTCTCTGTATGTAGTTTTCTTTACCACAGGAGGAAGCTTCTCTGATGGTGGCTGAATGAGGTCCTAATCTATGAGTATAGCAGAATGTCATTTGGCGTCATTTCATTCTTTCTTTGTTTCTTTTTTATTCCTTTTTTCCTTTCCTCTCTCTCTCTCCCCTCTCTCTCCCTCCATCCTCCCTCTTTCTTTTTCTTTCTTTTAGACCAGCAGTATTTGGTTTTGCTGTAGGTGTATGAGCTATCTAGTCTCTGGTTCTTGATCACCCAAACAGTACTGGGTATGGCTCCATTTTGTGGAGTGGGCCTAAGTCAAATTGGATATTGGTTGTTTACTCCTACAAGCTTTGTGCCCCTATTGAACTAGCTTGATCTTTTATGTCTTTTATGGGTCTTACACAAACATTCACAGATGCCATGTGCTCATGAGTACGTTGGCCTTGCCACATGTCCAGAAGACACATTTTTGCTATGATAACCATTTACCGCCGAGTCTTACAGTCTTTTCATTCTTCCAACAATCATCTCTCTCTCTGTCTCCCTCTCTCTGTCTCTCTGTCTCTGTCTCTCTCTCTGTCTCTCTCTCTCTCTCTCTCTCTCTGTGTGTGTGTGTGTGTGTGTGTGTGTGTGTGTGTGTGTGTGTGTTTGATATCGAAGTGTCATTTAGGCTGAGCACTCCACGCTTACTCTCTACAATTTGACCAGCTATGACTTTGAGCATTAACCACCATCCACTGCCCAGAGAAATGTCTTTGTTGAGGTCTGAGACCTTCACTAATCTCTGGGTATGGGGATACGAACTTAGAAGGAAATCTGATACTATATCTGTATAGCAGAATAATCATAGTAAGTTTACCCCTGGGGCTTGTGAGCTTTCTATCAATGGTCTCTGGCCAGATTTACAGTACCAGACATGTGTGTCTTCCTGAGAAGACTTAAATCCAATCAGAAAGTGGTCAGTTACCCTCAACATTTGTATGACTGTTATACCCATGGGCATACCTTGCCAGGTTAGTTTTTACTGTCGCTCACATGATTTATAGATGGATAAAACTGTTGATGGCTCTTCCCTCTCAGATGCCTACATAGCACTTTCTAGTACCGTACACGCTAACCAGAGGGAGGAAGCTTCCTGGGCGGCACCAGTGTGATTTCTCTATGTCCTGTGATCAATACTGTGTAGTTTCTTCAGCAGTAGGGGATTACCATCAAGTTCTGGTACAAAACCAAGAGTTATGGAAATATCCTGTTACTTGGTGTGGGGTGTCTCTGAGACACCTCTGACCAGCAACTCGAGGGATATACCATACCTGGCGCTAGCTTTTTATTTGGCAGTCTGTAACTTCTGGGAGGGTCTGCATGGGGTAGCTCCAATTGAAATATTTACTAGGAATAAAGTTGGAAAGCGTCTAAACTACCAGGCTTGTGGGTGCCCTTTTCAAACATCTTCAGTATTAGTCATCCCTTTCCCCAGCCCCCCCTCTGCCAAGACACACTATTTAGGTCACATAATTAAAAGCCCAATTGCATTTATCTAACAATAGAATAAAATATATCCATATCCATGGAGTCTAAAAATTGCTAAAAACAGAGCAGGAGATCGAACTCACTCCACAGTGAATTTTTTTTTCTCACTTTGCTAAGATATCACGCTTACCCCCTAGCCACGCTGTGATTTGGACTACTTGTCCCTACTTATGGTACCATTTCATGAAAGAAAAAGGCAAAGCGCCTTCAGCTCAAGCAAAGAAAGCACTCTCTGGGGCTGGAGAGGTGGCTCAGAGGTTAAGAGCACTTTCTGCTCTTGCAGAGGACCCATGTTTGCTTCCCAGCACCCACGTGGTGCTTGACAACCAGCTACAACTCCAGTTCAGAGAATCAGACACTCTCTTCTAACCTCCGTGAGCACCAGGCAGGCACATAGTACACATACAAACAGACAAAACACTCATGCACGCACAACAAAATATGTAAGCCTCTTTTAAAGAGAAAAGGAAGCACTAGCAAATAGATAAAACTGCATTCTTCGTGCAGGTGTGAGCTCCCTCCTGTCTCGTGCTCTCAGGTGGTCTCCAGTGAGGCTGGAGGAAGATCGTGAGTTCTGAAAAGTAGTTTAAGGGTGGAGGTGCACTGTAATGCCCACTGTGAGGGAGATAATAGGATACTCGCTAACTTCCGGTCCTACAACTCCCCCATGACCAAAGACACTGCTGCAAATTTCTGGGTGAGAGACCAAGAGGTTCATTCAGTTCATAGTACATCTTACACACACGCGTGCATATGCATGCACACACACGCGCGCGCGCGCGCTCACACACACACACACACACACACACACACACATACACAGCCCCCATTGTTTTTGGCAGCCTCTCTGTTATTCCATGACTTTCAGAAGTGTGAACTCTAATCAACTGCTTGAGGAAAGAATAGCGTGTCACTAGTAGTGGTCCTTTGGTAGAAATACAGAATCTTAGCCCCACCCTAGACTAGCAGAATCTAAATCCAAGTTTTAAGAGAGTCCTGAGGTGAATCCCAGAATTCCGAGCAATTGGTGTTGAGGAGCACTGGATTATAGTCCTCCCTCTCCTCTGCTCTGTGCTCCAGACTTCCTCTCTGGTCCCTCCCCTAATTGAGGTAGAACAAAGAAGATGGTGAACAGACCTTAACGTATAATTGGTCGTTTGGGGTCTGGTGCATTTTAAATATTTTAAACGGTTGTCAGCAAATTTCCAATTTGTGCTGACAGGGAATAGGAACCGGGGATGCTTGGAATGGCTGTCATGGGCGGAGATGGGAGAGGGGGTCCTAACTGTGCTAAGGAGCCACAGTCCAGGGTTCCCACAATCTTTCTATTGCCATCTCAACTGCCCTGCTTCATGCCCTGTTAGCATCTCTCCTCTGTAGAGGACAACAAGGAGTGGCTCCCGTCCCTCCTGAGACTGTCCCGACAGATCTCCGAATGTCACTGTCCCTCCAGTCTCACACTGATGTTATTAATTTTTAAAACAAACTTCCTGATTGAGGTTCTGGCTGCCTCTAAATTGTCTCTACAATGAGACTGTGTACTAATTAACCCATAGAAACAATCAATGATGTACCTTTTTCAAGTTTCGGAGTGATTAGAATATGAAAATGAAGAGCACAATGGTGCAGATGTTTTAAAATCACAGCAGACAGCAATTAGTGACAGGGGAACCAGCTGCTTATCTCTCCAGATAAAGCCTCTTAATAGGGAATTACACTGGAGGCGTCATTACCCAGATGGATCACACATGATTTACAGGGGAGGCGGGGCAGCGCTCACTTTGATTTGCGAGCCAGGTTCTTGTCAAGCTACGTGCTTACCTTCGGAAAGGTGAGCTGGTGGCTGCGGTGGAGGTAGCCTTAACCTTGCCACCTATTAGCCCGAGTCAGAGCCCGTGCACAGGGACCAAACAGCCTGCAGAAACCACAGCACCTGCCTCCTAGAGTCAGCCCTTATTGTTTAGGGATGAACTCATTCAGCTGCCCCTGTGTGTTGGGAAGAATGAGGGCCAGGCGATGGGGATAAGGATGAGTTTCAGGCTAGGGTTACAAACCTCTGGAAAGAAAGGGTTCTGCTTCCCTGCTAAGAGACTGTGTGTGTGTGCGTGCGTGCGTGCGTGCGTGCGTGCGTGCGTGCGTGCGTGCGTGCGAGTGTGTGTGTGTGTGTGTGTGTGTGTGTGTGTGTGAGAGAGAGAGAGAGAGAGAGAGAGAGAGAGAGAGATGGGTGGAGGTGGAGAGATCCACCCTATTTGTCAAATACATTGTTGCTTGTTTCCTTTCATTAGTGAGTTTATAGTTTGTATTCATGCTAATGGGCCTCTGAGCTATTCTGAGCACTAAGAACTCTGAATAACCAGCAACAGCGTTTTATAAAAGTCTATTTATAGATACTTGTTTTGGTCTCTCAGGTAAATAATTGGAATGGAATTGTTGATCATGAGCTATATTTATCCTTGACAGAAATTGCCAGAACATTTTCCCAATGTTTTCACCCTTTTAACACTCTTCCCTGGAGCAATGGATGAAAGTGTCAAGGGTTTCACATCCTTGCCTACACTTGCTGTTTGTCCTTTTTATCTTAGCCATCCCAGGAAGCAAGCGGGCATCTTCTTATTGTTTGGTTATTCCCCGACAGCAAATAATGCCGAGAACATAAGTATGAATTCACTGGCCATTCCTCCTCATTTCATTGCCCAAAATATTTCAATGAAAATATTTTGCACTTGCTGGGCAAAGCAGAATTGCTTGATATTCATCAGATCTTATGCACATTCTTTCGCTTTGCATTGATGAGAATCAGGCATCCTTGGTTTTGCTGTTTTTCTCCACTTTACTACAAACTGCCTATCTGATTCATACGGCCACTTTTAAACTTTTCTCCACACCTTTGGTTTGCACCAGTTTCTTTACAATATGGTTTCTGTTTGTGTTTATTTTGCCTCTGACTGGTTTGCCTTCTTACCGGTGTGAATTTGCATGCACGTTTCCTCCTCTGATCTCCTTCTGATATTCTAAGGCTGTTAGATCTCTGTATGTTCCATGTGTTGCTGAAGTGCTGGAGTGAAGCACTGCTATTATTCTCTCCCCAGCTTGTGACTTAGATGATTTCTCCTGTGCTCTTTTCATGCTCCCTGAACATCCCTAGTGCTCTGGAAGCTGGTAGGCTTCTACTTGATGCTTCCATTGTAGCTTTATTCAGGTGCACAGTTGACACCTGCCTATTTCGGTGTTCTTGTGATTGCTACGCGGAGGCTTCCCACCTGGTTATCAGTGACCATGCAGCCATTCCTTTAAATAGTCGAACATTTTTGGAATGGTTATTTTAGTCTACTTTTCTTTTCCCAATAGTGGGACATTTTTGCCTACCTCCTTGCTTATTTAATAGTGTATTTTGTGCGTGCATGTGTGTTAGCATGTGTGTGTGTGTGTGTGCATGAGTGTGAGCATGTGTGCATGCATGTATGTGTGCAGGTACAGGTTTGGAGGCTAGAGTTGATATCAAGCTCTCTCGTTCTCTGCCATATTCCCTTGAGAGAGTGTCAATCAGGGAGCCAAGAGCTCATCTGGCAGCCAGTAAGCCAGCAATATTCTTGCATCCACCCGGCACATTCATGGAGCTAAGGGTGAGCATGGTCACACCCATTGTATAATGTGAGTGCTGGAGATGTGAACCTGGTCCCTATGGTTGTGATTGCAGGTCCTCTTACCCACTGAACTACCACCCAGGCCCCGATTACTGCCTCTCCTATTGTGCCCTAGATATTGTGTACATCCTGTATGATGCAGAGTCTACATTTTGTTTTTCTCTAAAGAGTTTCAACCTTTGTTCTTATAGATAGTTAAATCAGGATCCTGTTTATAATCCTTCTTAGAATTTCCCAAGGAGAAACTGAGTTAGTGCAGTTGCAAAGAGTATCACTTTGAAGATAGAAATAGGAAATACGGACGTTTCACTAAATCTTCCCCACCAGCTGGTAAGAAGTTCAGCATCGCCCTGCTTTGTGTGTCCTCAGAACTTCATAGTCAACTTCAACTGAGCATTGCGTTTGGGTTCTTTTTCTCACGTGTGTAATAATGTTTGTCTAGAGACCTAAGATGAATCCTAGAAAGGTTTCTAGAATTCTTATCTACATAATTTCCTCTATGTGCCTAGCCCCTCAAACTTCTGGTCCCCCGTGAGTCTCAAAGTCTAACCTTTGTTTTATTTGCCTATGGAATGCCAGCCCTGGTCTCCACCTTCCTCTCTGCACCAGAAAAAGTTATCTTGCACAGAAAGCTGGGCACAGCTTGAGACCTGTGTTTCCCCGCTTCACACACAGCCCCTGTTGTCTGCTACTGACTGCAGGAGATGAGTTGGGCCAGTTCAGTTTTATATTTGTCTTCCTGGAAATATTGTAGACAGTACCTGTTATTTCATCATGGCCAAAATCAAGTGAGTGGTAATCTTCAATAATGCAAAAAGATAATGTACGCAAAGGAGCTTACGGTCAGAGCCTGTGCCTTTGAGTGAGCTCCTTCCACCTCCAGGGATAGAGATACGTTAATATATTGTTCAGGGCACCCAAATAACCAAGGACTGCTGTGATGGGAATCATACCATGTTGACTTCTCAGGGTAGCCCACAGACACTAGGGTGGCAGGTCCAATTAATAGACTTAAGGGAGCATTGAAAAGAAACTATGCCTTTAAGGAGACCTGCGTGATGACAATACCAGTTGGCACGCCAATGCAGATAGGGGAAATCCCACAAGCTCCAACCACTAGGTGAAGACAGAAATTAATGACTGCCGAAAGAGGGTAAATCAGTCCCTGACCGTGTATATGAACAACACTTAGTGGAGTAAGCAGGTTGTGTGTGTGTGAGTGTGTGTGTGTGATCGCTGTCCATCCTGCTTCTCTGTTCCTTCTCTCTAGTCCCAGAAGTTTAAAATATCATTTCCATTCCTATTATTTCTGATATTTTATGATACCATCTTTCTAGTCATTGATTGTTGAACTCAGACAGCAGGACAAATAGCCTCTGAAATTATACACATACACACACATACCACACACACACACACACACACACACACACACACAGGCATGCACATAATGTGTGTAATGATAATTTAAAAAGAGATCATGAATTTGGAAAGGAGCGGAGGTCACAGGAGGAGTTGGGAGGGCTAGAGGGAGAAGTAGAAATGATATAAATATAATAGGCAGGTAGGGAATTCTCTGCAAAATGCAAAAAATACATACAATTAAAGAAGAACTCATTAACTATCCTGTATCTCATAGAACCAGAGAATCCTGAACCCATGAAGCTAAATGACTTTTCTTTGCTGGTCGTGGAGTGCCTGGTGCATGCGTGCGTGCATGCGTGCGTGCGTGTGTGCGTGTGTGCGTGTGTGTGTGTGTGTGTGTGTGTGTGTGTGTGTGTTGCCAGATCCACTGGCTACAGTTCAAAAATGTTTTGGGAAAATTCAAGGACTTTGTGAAACATGTTTGGAAACCACTGGAATCGGATTCTCCTGGCAATACTAGCGTCTCTCTGGTGCCTAAGCCAGGCAATGTCTTTGCTATAATCCAGGGTTCTGAACTCTGTCTGCTCATTGGGGTTACCTGAGAGCTTTGAAGGAAGTGCTAGTAATTCAGGTTCACCACCAGAATGTTGGCATAATTGCTCTGGGTAGATTCCAGGTATGTTGTTTTTAACAAGGTTTCCTGTGTGATTTTAGCATACAGCTAAAGTTGGACACTTTTAATTTAAGCAGACAGTTTGTGGTTCCTTGTCTCCTCACTTGGCTCTTGCTCATGTTTAAGCACTTGCTTCTGATGATTAGCCTGGATAAGAATCCCAGGATGGGGAGGTCATGAACACCTGCATGCTCTCCCTTCTGGGACTGTAATACTTTCTTCCTCCTATAAAGCTCACCCCCTGCACATACTCCTTCTCCCTAAATCAGAAACAGTGTTAGGGTTTCTTGCCATGTAAGTCACTGAGTTTGTGGAGCAAAACAGGAATGTTTGATGTTGCCAAATTGCATATCCTAACAGGCCTGTAATGGTTTGCTATGCATACTTACCCCTGGAAAGTTCTGTGAATGTCATAATAACCACAGGCAAGCCTGTGTTAGAACACGTGATCAGTGGGGTTTAAATTTGTGCATCAACATTATCTGGAGATCCTGTTAGAAGACACCTTCCTTCCTCCCACCCGGAGAGACGGTGAGCTAGTGGGTCTGCAATGGGCCAAGGAATCTGGATTCATAACTGTTGCAGAAAGTGTTTCTGAGACAGTGACCCAAACCCACATCTGGAGAAGCACCAAGTGCCAAGTTCAGAGATCAAGAGTCTCCAGTGGCTTCCTATCTCCCTGTGCTGTAAATCAGCACATCTCAGAGACAGTAAATTCATACTATAGGCATCATCGGAAACAGCAAGGACAAAAGGCTACCCAAAGAGGAGTCTGTCTCTATGAATGCTGCTTTAATTTTTTTTGATCCACCATATTTTTCTTTGGGTAAAAAAGAAAATGAAAAGATTGGCTTTAGATAATTGTGAGATTAAGGTTCAGGCACTCATTTTCTTTCCATTTTTTAAGGATTTTAAAGTAATTTATTTAAAAAAAGAAATAAACTTTTTTTAAAAAGGAAAGTTGGCTTGTACAGAGTTTAAATGTGTGTAATTTATATAAAAGGTTTGGGGGAGGGAGCAGTCATTTTTCTTCCTTTTGGCAGTGCGCTTTGTCAACCTCTATGGGTAGAGTAAGGGTTCAGTTCTCAGTGAAGGAGGTATCGGGCTTTTGTGTATATGTCATGTTAGGACTGACAGAGGAGGTATTGGTACTCCATGAATGCGCTCCATATAACCATCAGAAGAACTGTAGGTGACCTCAGACACTTTATTAAGTGCCCTTTCTTGGTCCATCCTGCTTTTCTGCTCCTTGCTTGCTTTTACCCAAAAATGTTTACTGCCTTTGAGAAAGAGACAGAAGTGCATATGGATTAAATACCACAGGGCATTGTAAGGACTGTGGTGGATGTGTTTTATGGAAGTCAGCGGAACATGCAGAAGGGGTAGTGAAGGAAATTGGGTGTAATTGTGTTTGAGGTGGTAATGTGTTTGCAAGCAATATGTTGCAGCGCCTCGCACATTAATCTCTTCATTGACAAAATGAAATATCCATAATAAAATGCACATTCTTCCATTCATTCGGTAAATGTTTATTGAGGGCCTGCTGTGTGCGGAGGCATTGTGATCGGCACCTTGTTGATATGTAATAAGCTAGGAAGGGAAGTGGGCATGTAATTCAATTATCATACAAATCAAACATACAAAAATTAGCGACAGCTAGTGCAACAAAGGTGACATGCATGTTACTAAAAAGCTTGAAGTCGGGGTATTTCTCTAAGGGTAAGAGACGTTGTTGAGACCATGCTGCAGGAAGAAAGTGTTTATTGTGGACTCTGCCTGGGCTAAGGATCTGATGTGAGGGCTGAGAACAAGTGGTGAGGACCAGGGACCAAGTTTCCAGCCCTCAATTTCATCGCAAGGCGTCCCTCCGGAGACTCTCGGAGTTAGTGTGAGGCAAGAGCACTGACTTTCACCTACAACACTCCAGCCACCTGTGCCTTGTCCTGAGGGCATCATCAGGAATGGTTTTAACTGGAACATTCAGATCTGTAGTATCGATGACAAATAAGATAAAACAATAGAAAGTATATAGGTAAGCACATCAATTGATAAACAATAGATAATAAAAGGGGATGATATACAGATACCAGACTGATAGACATTGCAGGATAAAACTGCCAAATTTTCTGCGTCAATCACCGTACTTTTCTTAGAGTGAATGAGACAAGACGTTTGTTTCAATTTACTGATCTTCTCCCTTGTGTAACAAATGGGAAACTGATCTGTCCTCTAAGTTTACCATTTGCATAGGGGAAATACAATTGCCAGGCTACAGGAAAGGTGGTTTGGAAGGATCACAGTTTGTTCCTGGAGACTTTCCTTAAAGAGCTGTAACTGTTTAATACCGGCTCGCAGCTCCTGCTACATGCTAGCCCTCAAACCCAGGGGCTTGTCCATCGACAAAGATGGGGATCCTTCCTGCGTGTTTCTCCTCTCGCGTGTCTTCCGCTCGCTCTGGACATGGGCAGCTTTCACTTGCTGAACTCAGTGGAGCTTGCATTCAAAGATACCGAGCCCTGTTCTGTGCAGTCCACACTAAAGCAAGCAGGGAAGGAGTGGGGAACGCTATACTTCTGAGGGGAAGCAGGGACAAGTAAGAGACAGCCTGAGTTAGGCAAAGGAGCGCACGGGGGAGAGCTCAGGCTCTTGCTGACTCTGCTGCCTTGAGCAGGATTCTCCAGTCCCGAAGTGTCAGCTTCCTCCTCATGAGATTCTAGCTCACAGGCCTTGGGTGGACTCTGTCCACTTTTCATATAATTCTCAGACTTTTTGAAACCAAGTTCTTTAGAGAGGAAAGACAGCCCCGAAAGCATCCGTGTTAACATCCAAATCCAGTGTCATGTTTCTTAGTATCATAATTGAGAAAAACTTCTCTCTCTCTCTTTCTCTCTCTCTCTCTCTCTCTCTCTCTCTCTCTCTCTCTCTCTCTCTCTCTCCCTCCCTCTCTCAAGCAGTCTGAAGTTTGGGAAAATATTAGCATAATCACTTATTTCAAATTTTAAAATAATTAAGCTTTTAGACAATAAACTTTAAGGAGTTCCAACACGCTCATTTTTGTTTCTCTCTTCCTTCCCACTCTACCCACCTTCAGGCTTACGAGAGGCCCCAGAAACACTCAGCGCTTCACTATGACCCAGGCCTCTCACAGGGCTTCACCAGTGACACCTTAAAACCAAAGCACCAGCAAAAAAGCAGCAGCCAGAATCACATGGACTGGTCCACCAACTCTGATAGTGGGCCCGCCACTCAGAATTGCTTCATCAGTCCAGAGTCTGGCAGAGACACTGCAAGCACCAGCAAGATCCCAGCTCTTGAACCCGTGGCTTCCTTTGCAAAGGCCCAGAGTAAGAAAGGCAATACAGGGAACACCTGGAGTCAGTTGTCCAGCAGCAGCAAAGATCTTCTCTTGGGAAATGTGGTACCTTCTTCCAGCAGCCACAGCTCCCCAGCGCCCACTAGCAACTCTGCTGAGTGCAATGGACTCCAGCCATTAGGAGATCAAGATGGAGGAGGAACAAAAGAGCTCCCAGAACCACCCACTATCGGTAGCAAGAAAAAGTCCAATAAAAAAGATGTGATCAGTCAAACCATACCAAACTCAGATTTGGATTGGGTCAAAAGTGCCCAGAAAGCATTTGAAAATGCAGAAGGAAAAAGAGAGGGTTACTCTGCAGATAATGCTCAAGAGGCATCCCCGAGCAGGCAGAGTATCAGCACCGTCAGTAATCCTGAAAATGATTCCAGTCATGTCCGGATTACTATCCCCATAAAGACACCTTCTCTGGATCCAACCAACCATAAGAGGAAAAAGAGGCAGTCCATTAAGGCTGTGGTGGAAAAAATCATCCCCGAGAAAGCACTGGCTTCCGGAATTGCTATGAGCAGTGAAGTCGTCAGCAGGATCCTTTCCAACTCGGAGGGAAGCAAGAAAGAGCCTCGCGTCCCAAAGTTAGGAAAGATGATTGAGAATGAGTCCCCCTCGGCTGGCCTGGAAACAGGTGGCAATACTGAGAAAACTGTCCCTGGAGGTGTGTCCAAGCAGAGGAAAACACCCATGGTCATGACGTCACCAACACGCACAGAGCACTCTCCATCCGGAAAGCTGCCTGAAATCCAGCACCCCAAGTTTGCTGCAAAGAGGAGGTGTAGCAAAGCAAAACCCCCGGCAATGTTGCGAGAGGCGGTCTTAGCTGCTGCCGACAAACTGATGGTGGAGCCACCATCTGCTTACCCCATTACCCCTTCCAGCCCTCTCTACACCAACACGGATAGTCTGACTGTCATCACACCAGTGAAAAAGAAGCGGGGACGACCAAAGAAGCAGCCTCTGCTCACAGTAGAAACCATTCATGAAGGGACTTCCACTAGCCCAGTTAGTCCTATCAACAGAGAGTTTCCTGGCACCAAGAAACGAAAGAGGCGGCGCAATCTGGCTAAGTTGGCCCAGTTAGTGCCGGGAGAGGACAAACCTATGAGTGAGATGAAATTTCACAAAAAGGTTGGAAAGCTTGGTGTGTTGGATAAGAAGACCATCAAAACGATCAATAAGATGAAGACCCTCAAGAGAAAAAACATTTTAAATCAGATCTTGTCCTGTTCCAGCAGTGTGGCCCTAAAGGCCAAAGCTCCCCCAGAGGCCAGTCCTGGGGCAGCATCGATTGAAAGCGAGTTGGGCAAGCAGATTAATGTCAGCAAGAGAGGGACCATCTACATTGGCAAGAAGAGGGGCAGGAAACCAAGAACAGAGCTGCCTCCCCCATCCGAAGAACCCAAAACAGCCGTCAAGCACCCCAGGCCTGTTTCTAGCCAGCCGGATGTCCCAGCCGTGCCTTCCAACTTTCAGTCACTTGTGGCTTCTTCACCAGCAGCTATGCACCCCCTTTCAACACAGTTAGGGGGGTCCAATGGCAACCTGAGCCCCGCCAGCACTGAAACCAATTTTTCAGAATTGAAAACTATGCCAAACCTCCAGCCCATCAGTGCTCTTCCAACCAAAACCCAGAAGGGAATCCATAGCGGAACCTGGAAGCTGTCTCCACCCAGGCTGATGGCCAACTCTCCTTCACACCTTTGCGAGATTAGCTCACTGAAGGAGATCACCTTGTCCCCTGTGAGTGAGTCCCACAGTGAGGAGACTATCCCGAGTGACAGTGGCATTGGGACAGACAACAACAGTACCTCTGACCAAGCGGAGAAAAGTTCAGAGTCCCGACGGAGGTACTCTTTCGACTTCTGTGCCCTGGACAACCCGGAGGCCATTCCATCTGACACCAGCACAAAGAACCGGCACAGCCATCGGCAGAAGCATCTCATTGTGGACACGTTTCTGGCCCACGAGAGCCTCAAGAAGCCAAAGCACAAGAGGAAAAGGAAAAGCCTGCAGAACCGCGATGATCTCCAGTTTCTGGCTGAGCTGGAAGAGCTCATCACCAAATTTCAAGTGTTCAGGATTTCCCACCGGGGCTATACTTTTTACCATGAGAACCCATACCCCAGCATCTTTAGGATCAACTTTGATCACTATTACCCGGTGCCATATATCCAGTATGACCCATTGCTCTATCTTCGTAGGACTTCAGATTTGAAGTCAAAGAAGAAGCGTGGTAGGCCTGCAAAAACCAATGACACCATGACAAAGGTGCCTTTTTTACAGGGGTTCAGCTACCCTATTCCCAGTGGAAGTTACTATGCACCCTATGGAATGCCTTACACATCAATGCCTATGATGAACCTCGGTTACTACGGTCAGTACCCAGCTCCTCTGTACCTTTCGCACACACTTGGAGCAGCGTCCCCGTTCATGAGGCCGACAGTGCCACCACCTCAGTTCCACACAGGTTCCCATGTAAAGATGTCTGGGGCAACCAAACACAAAGCCAAGCACGGAGTACACTTGCAGGGAACGGTAGGCATAGGCCTCGGTGACATACAGCCATCCCTGAACCCTCCCAAGGTGGGTGGGGCCTCTCTGTCTAGCAGTAGGCTCCACAAGAGGAAACATAAACACAAGCATAAGCACAAGGAAGACCGAATCCTAGGGACCCACGACAATCTGAGTGGTCTCTTTGCAGGCAAAGCGACAGGCTTCTCCAGCCACCTCCTGAGTGAGCGGCTGAGCAGTACAGATAAGGAGCTCCCGTTGGTGAGCGAGAAGACCAAGCATAAGGAGAGACAGAGGCACCAGCATGGTGACCCCAGCCACAAGGTTTCAAAGAGCAGCTTTGAAGTGGACACCCTGTCCACCCTGTCACTTTCTGATGCCCAGCATTGGACACAGGCTAAGGACAAAGGTGACTTGAGCAGCGAGCCCGTGGACTCGTGTGCTAAAAGGTACTCTGCTGGGGACGGCAGCGGCACAAGATCAGAGAGTCTGGATGTGTTCAGCGAAATGAATCCTTCCAGTGACAAGTGGGACAGTGACGTATGTGGAAGCAAGAGGAGGAGCTTCGAAGGCTTTGGGACATACAGGGAAAAAGACATCCAAGCCTTCAAGATGAGCCGCAAGGAGAGAAGTTCTTATGAGTCCTCCATGTCTCCAGGTAAGACCACAGTTTTCTCTAGACTTGGCCTGCGCAGTTGCTAAGTTCTGGCCTTTGCAATATGAGTACCAGTCATGTTGGGCACCTAGTGTTCACTGTTCTACGAAAGAGGTAGAGCTAAACGCAAAGAGGTTGCCTTGCGTGTTTGAATGTGCTTTGTATTCCATATACTGTTTACATGGTGTTGGCTTTCTGTTCCCCTAAATCTAATGCCGAGAGACAGCCTTAGTAACTCTCCAAGTGACAGACATAAATGCTACAACTGTACGTTTGTTCTTACTGTTTTGGTTTGGTTCAGTTTTTTGAGACAGGGTTTTCTCTGTGTGGCCCGTGCTGTCCTGGAGCTCACTCTGTAGTCCAGGCCAGCCTAGAACGCAGAGATCCTTCTGCCTTTGCCATCCAAGTGCTGGGAGTAAAGCCGTGTGCCACCACTGCCTAGTTTACAATTGTACTTTTTAGTAAAGATCCTGTTCTTAAATTATTAGGTTTTGATTACAAGGTAAAGTTTGCTAGTTGAGACTCTAAAACCCAATAGACTATCAACAAAATCTTAAGAGTGCTAAGGCTGAAAGAGGGGCACTGAGTGAATGTGCCATGCCATCAGTAGAAGTCACCTATCTTAGGTGATAAATCTACCCCAAAGTGATTGGAAGCTAATGATCAGAGAATCCTGAAAATCCTGAAGTCTAACCAGTCAGGAAGCCCCAGTCCTAATCCATGTTATAGATTCTTCACCAAGAGCTTTGGACAAGCTGCCAAGTCAGGATGCCAAAGTGAAGCCTAGACTACGTTCACAATCTTGCTTCCACGTACTTAATGGAAGAGGCTTGGAGAAAGGTACTTTGCTCCTCCTTTACAAATGGAGCCATATCCCTGTGATTTTTAGCACACCCACTAAATTGGGATTTTTACTTACCAATGTCTAAATGAGTATATTCATTGCTACCAGAAAAATCTTACTCTCTGTCAGTTACTGGCAGAATCTCTTTGCTAACCTCCTGGTCCACACATATCTTTTCCTGCCATGGAGTTTTACAATTTGGCAACCATATCCATGCTTCCCTGTTTGTATAGTACATAAATGTTAAGACTCTGAAGAGTACATAATTACTTGGATAATAGTAGAAATACCTTTCATAAGTATTGAAAGAGAATATCTTGCAGGCAATCTTCTCTTGTCCCCAAATGGTGTGACACATTCTGGCCAAACCCTGGTTTTAAAGAACTCATTGCACACTGTGAAGATGTGGATATAATATTTTCTCTCTGTTTATGGTGCATGATTCTCACTTGCCCTCTGTCTTCCTGGGGAGTCCACAGTTAGTGACTATGAAAACAGCCTATTTGAAAGGAATGAAATATTGTTTCTAGACCAACAAATCTCAGTTAGAAGTGACTAATGATTGCATCAGGTTGCTGTTTGTGAGGTATTGTAGTGGTAGATTGTCTTCTTCATGAAAGGAGAAAATTCATAGTTATGTGTCCTGGATTTGGTGACAATGGTGAAGGTTCAAATGGTCCATATATCTTGCATGCCCAGAGTAGCTCTGCTTTGTCCTTTCTCATTCAGAGACTTCTTTGAAGGTACCTGGTTTCTTGAAGAGCCCAGATGGAGCCCATCTGGCATGGGGTACAGTATTAACCATGGACATGGAAAATGTTGGTATATTCTAGCAGTATAGCACTGATCTATAAAAGGTGAACCAGCAATGGACAGAGTTGTTTTGGTGGGGAAAAGGGGAGATGGTATTTTCTGAACATCATTTAGCTAAAAACAAACAAACAAAAACCAAAAAAAAAAAACAACAAAAAAAAACAAACCAGTGGTTTGTTTTCCTAGGAAGTTATAAGTGTCTAAGGTATACAGACCTAACTGGGGGTGAGGGGTGGGGTCTTGGAGAGAAAAACAGTTGCTGGGACACTTTGCATTCAGAGTTTTCTGTGGTCAGCCATTTTTGGTGGCTGAGTGTCCCACGGATTCTTCGGGTTTCCCAGCGCTGGTTCATCTCCAGACACCAAGTGCTTCTGAGGATGTGCTCACTAAAGCAGCACATTCACATGGTGGGTGTGACTTTACTCAAAAATCTTCCCTATCTCTCTCCTACATTCTCACTTGGTCAGCCATGAGAGGGAAAGAAACAGCCATTGTGTCAGTGTGCAAAGTGAGCCAGGCTGAGGCAGAAGAACCGGGTGCTAGGCCCAGTTCTGTTCTGAAAGACCTGTTTGGCCTGAGGTATAGCATTCCACATCCTTGGGGTATTATCTACTCATTTGTCACTCAAAGAAGGGGACCAGAATCCTCATGTGTAGTATGATTTGAGTCCCTGAAGTTGCTTTTCATACATTCCTTCGTAGAATGTTTTATGCAGACCTAGCATATAGATACACATTAAGTATTGTCTATCCAAAATGCTTGAGACCAGAATATTTTAAATTTCAGGTTTTTTTATTTTCAAATATTTGCATTTAAATAATGATACATCTTGGGGATAAGAGTATGGTCTAAACACAAAATTCATTTATATTTCATATGTAGTATATACACATAGCTTGACAATAATTTTATGTAACCTTTTAAAAACGTTTTTTGTAGGAAATTACATTTATAGTATGGGATTTTTCTAATTGTGTCATATTGGTATTTAAATGATTTGGGTTTTAGAGTATTTTAGATTCTGGTTTTTCACATAAGTTATGCTTATGCTGTGCTATTATTTCTCATTGAGAAATATAAACACAGGACTCAGAGAGAACAGTGTCTGACCTGTCCACGGTCACACAGCTGTCCGTTCTGACACTAAGCAAGCCTGGCTTTTGTCTACAGCAGTGAAGTGCCACCACAGCTCATGTACTGACTAGGAGCAAGCCCAGAACACAAGACCTGTTTCCAAGCTGAGTGTCCTCATGTGTCACTATTGCCTTCAGAATCTCCTCCGTCCCCCAGTGGCATTCCCTTTGCTAAGGTGTTGATGTCCAGTGATCACGAGACAATTGCAGAAGAAAGCAATGAAGGGAAAAATTGTTGTTTCATGTAGTCTCTGACTCATGAAGGGCCCCTCATTGCTCCCCTTCTAAACATAAGTGGGGAATAATTCTCAAGACTCAGTGTGGTTTTCTGAGGACTTTTGCCACTGCTTTGTGTCAGTCTCTGGCTGGTTATCTGACTAATGCTCCCCCACCCCAACTCATTAATGAATCATAATAACTGATGGCTTCTATGCCTAAGTCAATTATAGTTGATGTCTCTTCTCATCTTGCTGAATAGCCCTTCCCGCTCATCCCTTGACCTACCCATGCCTGTGTCCCAAATACCCTCTCTATTTCTGCAACCCAAAGCATCAGGCAAAAAATGTCCTTGGCTATACTCAGAAAATTGTCTAGTGGGCATCTTCCTTAAGGTGAAATTTTCCAAAAACACGTGAAGTCCCATGAAAAGCTATGAAGCAGGGAAGGTGCAGGGGAGGGGAGGGAGCCATGAAGAGCTTCCAGAAACTGTATTCAAGAGGAGGTTTGGGTTGAACTGGATAGCACCGACACTTAAGATGGAAAACACCTGCACTTTCCGCAGCTCCTCCCCCTGCCCCCTTTGGTACTCTATGCTGGATTCATTTCCTCCCCCTCTGAAGTTCCATTTCACACGAGCAATTCTTCTCTAAAATAGACACAGCAACTCTACAGTTGTTGTTCTACAGCCTACTGAGGACCAGATTTAGGAGCTTAGTGGAAAGAGGGGTTTTTACGTCCTCCCTGAGATCAGAGCTGTTGAGAGGCACCATATAAATGTAAGTCATTACCATTATGGAGAAAGGAATTAGAGACCCCATTTAGCAACGGCAGCACTTGCACACTCCATTTCATCCTTACTGCTTGGCAAATCCTTCATTCCCCATACCCTGGCTCACCAAGGATTGCATTGTCTCACGAGCTCCCTCACAACACGCTCCGCTTATAGTTGCACAAGTCCTTCCCTGTTTTACTTCTCACTCTCCCTCCACACCTTCAGTTCAGAAGGCAGTGACTCTCTGGGTCCGTTTTCTAGATGTATGCCATCTGCTAAATCACCATTCTTTAATTGCTTGATTTGTGTCAAAAATGCATAAAAAGTAGAAAAAGACAGTCTTGGATTGGGACTTATCAGCAGTATTTGAGTCTCTCTGCCACCAGGCAGCA
This sequence comes from Ondatra zibethicus, assembly GCA_004026605.1. NCBI lineage: Eukaryota > Metazoa > Chordata > Mammalia > Rodentia > Cricetidae > Ondatra > Ondatra zibethicus. The sequence continues at coordinate 136,263 of PVIU01000703.1, forward strand.
CTGTCCCCCTGGTGTGCATAGCCTTCCCGAAGCAAACCTGTCCAGAGTCGGCAACACATAGTCAGAATGCTGCCACGTGCCTTCCAAGCCGAGTCCCTGTAGGCGGTGGAAGAAGTCTCCTGTGTGAGTCAAGATCCTTCCTCTTCAGATTGCATGGAATCAATCTTTGCTTATTTTGACCTAAAATTCTGCCACATATGAGATATCACAACTGAACCTGCTCTCTAGGCTCCTCTCAAATAATGGAAAAGCAGTAACAGTTTATTTACATATGGTACCACTTCGTTCAATGCCATCATTCAACAAGGAAGCCAGCCTTCATCCCCATACATCATGGTGAACGGAGGCTGAGAATTAATCCTGAGTACACCTCCCAGATATCAGGATCCTGCCACATAGGTAACCGGATTTCCTGGAGCCTGGCCTTCCCCACTTCTCCTGGTGGCTTCTGTCTTGCTCTTTGCCAGCTGCTCTTATCAACACTGCAGGGCATTTGGGGAGGCAGAATCTGCTGTCACTCATTGCCAAGACAGGGGTACCCATGCCAGAGCAGCATGAAAACCCTCTCCAAGCAGTTATCCAGAACAAGGTGCTGGCCATGTGGATGAGATGTCAGGAAAGCCTTACAAAAGAAGCCTGCGAGGACTGTGGAAGAGGCTTGGAAGAGAGAAGGATACTCATGGGAGGAAGAAGCGCAGACTGTAAGAAAGGACAGTAATAAATGGAGACTGGGTGAAGTGTAATTTGCATTACCTGAATCCAAACTAAACGACATGTCCTCCTGCAGGACGAGATGAAAGATTAATTAAGTAATAACTGCGCTGTAGCTTGGATGGGGTTACCAATGCCAATCCAGATGTCATCCGTTACTCTCCCAACTCACTAGGGCTCCTTCTGTTTGTTCTCTCAGCTCTCACGTGGGTCTGTAATAATAAAGGTTCTGACTAAACTTCAGCATAGGATTCTAAAAGTCTCTACTCTATTACAGTGAAATCTGAATATGAGCCCAAACTCAGCAACAGGCAATTTGGAAGAAAAAAATGCTAAAATATTAGTCAAAACATTGTCTCTTCAATGAAGTCTTATAACAGGTTCCTATAATCCATGAATTAATCCATGAGCCTCACTTCAGGCATTTGGCCTCACCTCTTTAGAAAGGTCAAGCTCCTCCCACCCAGGTCCCACTGACAAATGAGCTTGCTCCTGATGCAGGCTAAAGCCGCAGGCACACTAATGTGACCAATTATTTGGGGACAGGCAGAGAATGTTTAGACTCTGAATTTTAAAATCTTAATGTAGATTAAAACTTAGTTTTGCCATTGTGTATTCAGACTTAAAAAGAACAAGCGTTTTATCCAATGGTGTGTATTTAATTGTTTGGTCCCCAGGTCATCTCAGGGGACACATGTTTCAGAGTAGAAGCAACCCTGATAAGAGTCATTTTATTTCATTTCCCTATCTTAACCCTTGCACCTACTTATTTTATTTATCCTCCCAAGGTTTTGCCTAAATGTTGCTTTTTGAAAACCAAGAATTGATTAAATTTAATATTGTAATATAACTTACTGGCAACAATTGGAAAAAAAATAAAACTTAGGTGCATAACATCTCTTTTGTAGCCCAGAAATCAGGCAGCAATGGTGCCTTGAGAACATGATGTCCCTGGGCTATTTATCTTCCCACAGTTGGCAAACACCCTCCTGTCCTGTCAGAAGTTTTATGCATAGGTTGTGGGATTAGGGAATTATGCAGATCCACGTGTGGGTACAAAGAAGTTAAAATAGCCATAGACATGGCACTAAAGTCCCATGCAGCCATTGTTGGCTAGAGAAATTAGTACAGTGAGCCTTCCAAAGACAAGAGAAGCAGCTGCTCAAAGACTCTAAAACAGGACCTTTTCCTCATGTACATGAGCAAGTAGGACTGAAGACTTGCTAGGACTATGGCCTGGCTTTGAGACACCTAGGCGGATGGACAAAGTCTCTGAGGAAATGGCAAAGACAAGAAAACAGTATTTAGTGCCCAGAATGCCCTGGGCAGTGGTGGCACATGCCTTTATTCCAGCGCTTGGGAGGCAGAGGCAGGTGGATCTCTGAGCTTGAGGCCAGCTTTGTCTACAGAGTGATTTTTCAGTACAAGCAGGGCTATGAAGAAAAACCCTGTCTTGAAAAACAAAAAAGAAGAAAAAAGAATTCACTATACATTTTGGTATAATTCTAGAAAGAATTTTAAAATGATTAGCTCAAAAGTTTTGCTACCAGGGAGTTTATGGGTCAGGGGCTCCTCTAGAAGAGGAAAAGAACACAACTATAAGGCAGCATGTTGTAAAGCAAACCGAAAGTTCCATGGGAAAGATGTGAACAGAACAAAACAACAACAGGGGGCTGTGCACCTGAGGGGAGACTGCTCTATGCTCTCACTAGAGGAAGGAGAGGTCAGGGGAGGGCGTATTCCTTTACCATCTGAGATGGGTTTCGTAGAGTGATCATATTCCTGGTGATATGTGAGCAAACACGTTCTATTCACTCTCACTAGGAGTCTGAGGACAGACCAAAGTAAGACTATCACCAAAGCCCACCGTGGTGATCTCATCAACAAGATTTATTGGAGTTATGGTAAAGATTATGGGTGAGAGGTTATTTGCAGAGGCAGAGATGACTCGAACACAGCCGCATCAACAAAGCCTACCCCAGAATGCATAGTGACTCATGAAATAGAGAAGCCTGGAGCCAACTGGGGCTCAACATGTTGGAGACTGGCTTTTCTAGGCAGCGTAATTGGTCTGAGCCTCTTCTCTAAGGCAGCTCAGCTGGCCTCTGTCTCCTCTAGGAAGCTCCTCTAGGAAGCTCTCAGTAGTCCTTCCTGTTCATAGAAGCTTGGGAAAGCCTAATGAATGCGATCAGTTTCAGGGAATTTCTCAAGCTTCTGAATTGTTCCCTTCCCACGTTTAAAGAGCTTCCCGGCAAAGTAGAATGCTTCATATCCCTTTAGAACATCCTGTGTCTTAGGGAGCTAGCCTCCAAGATGGAAGAATTTAGGGGGAAATTGCTATACAATCGTCTTAAAGAAGAGAAGAAGCATTTGGAGAAGGGAGATGGGGAGGGTGTTAGGAGTATTGGTAGGAGCGACACCAAAACAGGCCCGTATGTACAAAGGGTTTTGGACAGTGATGCTTAGTTCTCTTTCATTGAAGTTTAAATCTGTAGCTCTGGAATCATGGGAAATAACATAACAAAAGACTGAGAGCATCTCTTAAAGGGTCTTTCCCCACGTTTAGAGATTCACATTTAATTAAATAGCAAGTGAGGAACTACTTTTTAATCCTGTGAAAGATTAGATTTTTGTCTTTCTTGGCCCCTCTCCCCAACCTGTTCTGACTGAATTTGCCCAATCTTTGCATTAACCCCATGGTTTTGTAAGTTTCCCCTGTCTTGTTTGGATGGTATCTGCAATACCAACAGCAATCCCAGATTGTAAATATAACAAAGACATTACTACCCAAGCAAGCGCTCAAACAAAAACATTAACACGGAACACTGTTGATCCATTTTTATCTTTTCTTTTTTAAATATTTGGGTTTTGTTTATATTATTCTATGTGTATGAGTGCTTGCCTGCTTATACATACACATTCTACCTCCCTGCCTGATATCCACGGTGGCCCGAAGATGACCTCAAGTTCCCTGGGACTGGAGTTACAGATCGTTGTGAGCTATCATGTGGGTTCTGAAAATAGAACCCAGTTCCTCTGTAAGAGGAACAAGGACCCTTAACCTCTGGGCCAACTCCCCAGCCCCTCCTTTTATCTTTCTAGCTAGTCAAGGGTTGTTCTGGTCCCAGGCAATTTGGAGACTCGTGGCACATGAACCAAATAATAGAAAGTAAAGATTCTGGTGAGGCAATGCACCCACCGTTAACCCAGAGACTGTCAGTACATTGTACAGCTAGATAGTAACCAAAGAAGAAAATTGTAGAGAATGAAGAAGCAGATGGAAGAGAGGATGTGGTGGTCTCCCTTAAATAGAGCCTGGATGCAAGAAAATCATGGAAGCTGAAAGAAGGAATAAGGAAGTGCTAGAGAAAAACTGAGGGACCAGAGATGGGACCTAAGAAATGCACTAGAGAGTGGGAAGTGGAAGGATGTGGCAAGATAAAGTTTGTGTGAGCATATTGATGGCCTAGAAGACAAGAGAGATGTTTATAAACGTTTATAATTATTTATTAGGTACGTAAGTGTTTGTGGGTTGGCGGGCTGTTTATCATATCCAGATGCAAAGTTCGTGAGCAAGTAGTGATGCTGCTGCTTTCACGGGTTCCTAGATAACTTTGGAAACCTAAACGCGGACAATGTCAGCGTCCTCCTTACTGTCGTTTCACTCTCTACTTAGGCTATAGAACTAAAAGGTTCTAGAGCAGAAAAAAATGAAAAGGATTATACGCCAGCTCCCATCCCCCACCCAGAGTAGCCCTGGTGAGTTGTGACTATGATAATGATGATTTGAAAACTTCTGAAACCTTTTATTTGTACTGCCATGGAAAGAAGTTGTGACACTATGATACATAGAGGAATACCCAGATAAATGTATCTGTCCCTGAACATTTTATAAGCTCAAAACCTTCTCCTGATCCTCCAGAGCTCCTTACTACTGTGCAAAGTTTATTCACACTTAAAATCATTTCAAAACTGTATTTGGTGGCATGTGACAAAATTCTAATACTTAGGAGTAGAGACAAGAAGATCAAGATGACCATAAGATCATCTTAGCCACATTGTGAGTTTGAGGGTACCTTAGGTGACATGCTTTATTCCAACAAAACAACAAATAATGAAAAATAAAAATGAGTGTAAAGTCTTCATTCGTTCATCACATAGTATAGTGAAAAGGACAATTAGGGAAAAACAGAAGACAATAAAAAGCACGGGTGAGAACTGCCCATGTATACACACACACGTATGTATGTATGTATGTGTGTATGTACATCATACATACACATACAACAACAAGAGTCAATATAGGCCAAGTGAAAGCCATGCTAATTCAATGGCCAACAATGAAAGCTATGAGGATCCAGAATCTGAAATAACAATGTGTTCAGTGAAGGATAGACCGTGAATCCAGGAGAGCAGTACACAGTGAAAGAATCTCACAGCAGCAGCAGTTGAATGGTCAGCAAATTTAAGCATACGGACTAGGATGGTACCCACCTAGATTGAAACTTGCAGTTCAATGAGGATGGATTTGTAAGTGGCATGGTTTCCATGAATAGAATATACAACTGCATCGTGCATGAAGGGAGGATATATTAAAATTAAAGAATAGTGACCCTAAAGGGTGTTGAACTTGGTGCTAAGGTGCTGGCTGAAATGATACAGTGCGAGGAACCAGGTCTATATCCTCAAGGACATTATCTACTACAAACATACAGAGGTCAATACAGACTCACAGTCAGTGATTAGAATCATGGAAGTTCACATGTCTAAAGTCTAGAAAACAAAATTTACATGTTGTATTATTGCATAAGGATTCAGAAGAAGACACAGGTGAAGGAGGAGGCTCTGTTGGAGTTCCCATCTTCCATGGAGAACTGGGATGGCAGAGGTGGGCCATGTCAGTCAGAATTAGGGCTGTCCCTGTTGGTGGAGAATCTGGGGACCTACTGAGAGGAAAGTCTTCCCCATCATGTGTATGAATAGGCTGTTATTCTTTTTCAAAACACACCACATTCATTTGATCTTCAAAATGCATCGAGGCATTCAAAAAGTTGTTGCTTTCCCTCTTGGAAGATGAAAGAATCAGAGGCCAATGTCTCCTGGTCATTTTTGGACAGAAAAGCATCCCAGGTTTCTTGAAACTTCCCAGCATCCTTTACTTTTCCCCATTTTATTTCTTAAATCTGTCAAAGTCAATAATGTGACTAAGCTTTTGAGTTGCTCCTCAAGAAATCTTGCCACCAACGTGTAACAAAATTCCACAAACTGTGGAAGTTGGAGTAAGCCAAAGGGCACTTAGTCCTTGCTAAAAATTATTTCTGATGTGAAGGTAGTTCTTGAGCCAGAGTAAGCCAAGCCCAGCACATAGGACCATTGCTGTGTGTGGTGTTTTATCCACCCCAGGATAGAGACTGGAGGGTGATATTTGGGCAACCTGAAAATCACTAAGCGAGCATAGAGCAGAATGAGAGGGTTCTTATTCACTAAATTACACAACACAGAAACTAGTATTTAAATATGTGTTCTTCTAAGAAAGGTTTTGTGTAAATGAAAGAATATATACAAGTGTGTCTACAAAGAAGCATGATTTGCCAAGGCTGGGGCTAAGTCATGAGGGAACCATGGGCCTGGGACTACGTGTGAAAGTGAGGGAGATTGTTAGAGGAGAAAAAAAAAACCTGTCCCCTTTTAAATATCCACCATATATATTTTACTTTATCATATTTCATTTTAAAAATAAGACCAATAGCAAAATCATTTCTTTTATAGTGTGTAACTCTTTATTCTGCTGTATGTTTTACTTCACATTTGTTTTAACCATACACAAAAGCATTAGTCGTCTAATATGTATAGGAAATAGTCTTGGATAGTTCAGGAACAATAATTACATAAAGGACACCTTTCTATCCTTGAGAAGCATGTCATAATCCTGAAGGTCTATATTCATCTGTCATGCAACCTTGTACTCTGTGAGTGCTAAGAACTATTTTTCTCCTTGAGATCTCAACAACAAGAAAAGAGAATTCCCTGCCCAAAAGTGTTTGTATTGGGGGCATCTACTAGTGTGAACTACAGCAGTGTGGCCCCTGAGAGGACTGCAGGTTACAAGGGAAACACAGCAAATCGCTAAGGATCTCAAAGGGACAGGGGTTCCATCTCAAAACTGGCAAATTGGAAAATTTATTATTGTTTATTATACTATATTTAAAAGTCCTACTAGTAAACAAAATTTGAAGAGACTGTAGAGAAGAAAGGTAAAATCCCCTATGGTCCCACTGTCCTGAAGCAAGCCCTGTGACAGTGTGAGCAAAGTGGTTCCCAGCCTTACTTTGCTTCCCTGTCCCATCTGCTTTCCTCCCCCAGAGGAAGCCAGGATAAACCAATCACTTTTCCCTCCATCTTTTCTTCTTCCTCCTTCCTCCCCATCTCTACTCTGGTTGTCTGATCCTTCAAGTTTTCTCCAAAATGCCTTTCCATATTGGACTGTGATAACCATTCCTTCTGCATGCTATCATTACCCACACAGGGAATACATTTTAAAAATAAATTCAGCAGCAATTGGACATGAAACCGTCAGATTTCAAAATTGTCCTGTGTAGCTAAAGTCATCATAGACTTTCACTGCCAAGACAGGAACCCAGAAGGGGATAAATTAGTCACTACCAGAGACAGTTGTCAAAATACTCTCCTAAGAGTGGCTAAGTATGAGTCTTTTTTTTTTCTTCCAGAACAGAATGGAGCAATGTTGATAATCCAGCCAGTTTCAGTTACAAATGCCATCCCCAACCACTTAGATAAGTGTATGCATGCAGACAGACTCACACATGCACACACACACACACACACACACACGCATGCGCACACACACACTACCTAGAGCAAGTCAGCCATATCCAGTCCCATTGCTCAGTGTTGCTCTCACTTGTATTGAAAACACTTAGGCCACAAAAGGCCAACTAGCACTTACTTATTTTTCCTCCTGAGACACCTGTGGCTATTTCTAAAGTGAAGTTAGAAAGCCTTAGCTCCCTTCTCAGAAGGCAGCCCTGGTGTTTGCCTCCCATTCCTCACCTAGTTAGTTTGCATCTCCATGTGCTGCACATCAGTCGGGCCAGCATGTAAGAAAACTCCTTCCTAGAATGATCATCAATGTCAGCAGACAGTACTCGTGTGAGAGAGGACCTAGTCAAGCAACATGTCAACTTCCTCTTCAACTTCTCCTCAGTTAGTTTTCAAAGTCCAGTTCATATAACTTACGACAGAAGAGAAGATTTCCAAGTATCTACCACAGAGAGGAGAGTCCTCTTTCTGAGAGTCCATGCTGACCAGGGCAAGGACTCTGGGGATTGGATTCTCTCATGTGAGATGTCCTCACAACCAAGAAACCTCAACCACATCATTCATGTTGTGGGACACCCTTCTGTATGGTGTGTGAATGTTGTATTACCCTTGGTTAATAAACAAACTGCTTTGGCCTATGGCAGGGCAGAATATAGGTAGGTGGGAAATCCAAACAGATACAGGGTGAAAGAAGGCAGAATTGGAGAGATGGCAGCAGCTGCTGAAGGAGTAAGATGCCAGAGCATTGCCATGGGGCATGCGGTGATACACAGATTAGTATAAATGGGTTAGTTTAAATGTAAGAGCTAGCTAGTAATAAACCTGAGCCATCAGCCAAACTTTTATAATTAATATTATACCTCAGAGTGTTTATTTGGGAACTGGCAGGTAAGAGAGAAAATTCCAGTTATACATTCATGTGGGCTGACCTTCCCTGGGGCCATGGCTGTAACTTATGGATCCTAAATAACATGTCTATAATGGCTTTTTTAAACACATTTTGTTCTTTGGAATAACAGACCCAAGGTCTATTGTCTCCATTTCTGACATACAACTCTAACTATAAAATATAAATTATTTAAATATAGAAAGAAAACTATAGTAGTCTCTGAAGACAGCTGTAGTTGCATGAATAATTGATACCAGGTGTAAAAACATCAGTTCCTGTGTCAAGTCACACCAGAAATTCTGGGTCTTAAGAGACCCTGTGTGCTCATCCCACCCAGGTCTTGCTCTGTCTTCTAATCACTTGCAACTCATTTCCTTGCTGGAAGTCCTCATGAAGCTCCTCTGTGTCCTGTTAGCTCTTCATCTGAGTCTCCAGCGACTTCACTGCTCTTCTGCACATGTAATGGCCTCCTTCTTACCTATACTTTCCAAACTGCCTACTGGTGTCCTTAGCTACCCCATACCTCCTGCTTCTCCGTCATGACTAATACTTTCGTTCTCATGTTGTTGTGTGTTTGCATTTGATCTGTGTTGTCTATGTTCCTGTTAGAATTGGCTGGCCTACCTCAGATCTGACTCCTGGCATAGCAGGATCATGCCATGATCTTTGCACCTCATATGATTCTTGGATTAACACTGAGGACAGATGTCGCTGACTAAGTTCATCTTTTCAAACCACCATGTGTTCCTGGCATCCACTTTGAGAAGCAATCTCTTAAAAAAAATTTTCATCTTCTGAAACAGTCTAGCAAGAGAAGCCCAAGAGTTCAAGATGTTGCTGTGGATACTAACACCACCCTCTCCCACCCCCTACCCTGTACCCTCCCACCCACCCCTACCAGAATCATTTGTCCTCGTAGTCTCTCCAGTATATCTTTTCCTTGTTTAAAATGAGGCTATTAATTTCTATATTGAGGGCCAAATAAAGGTGAAGTAGTCCTCAGCACCACTGCCACCACACATTGCTCGCCCCCTTACTGTTAAGAGGGTTCATTCCCTTTCATTTCCACTTTGGATAATATATTCAGTCAAAGAACTTACGAAGCGACAGATTGCTCTCGATGGCATCCTCTTTAAGGAACCAGCTTTCCTTCCCAATTATGCTCCCACCTGGGTGAGGCTGAATCAGCTCTGAACACACATCCTTGCATGGAGAGGCTGGACCATGGTTGTATTTGATGATGAAGATAAGGTGGCAAGATGGTGCAATTATGGTGACTAAGCAATGAAAGCCCATGTTCTACCCAAAGAACACCCAGTTCCCTGTGTTTGCACTATATACAGGACAGAGAGTGTCTTGAGAGCGGTGGAGATTTCAGTGTCTTGACGTTTGGTCTGTCGCAGTAAGAGTGTCTAATACTACTCACCGGTGCCTGTTTGAAGGGCCAATTTACCTGCTAACCCCAGTCATAACTGTGTAGCCGTAAGGAAAGGAATGGGACTTGTGTTCATTTTCCAATACTGTTCTAACAAAGTCCCAGAAACTTAACAACTTAAAGCAATATAAAGCTATTTAAGGTTCTATAGAGCATAAGTCTAGTGGGCTTTGCTGACTCCTGTGCTAAACCCCTCCCTCCAGGAGCTGAAGTCAAGGTGTGACCAAGGCTTCATTTCCTACTAGCAGCTCTGGGGAAGGAGTCACTTTTGGTGTGTGTGCTGGAAGGAGGTTTATTGGATGTAATTGGCAAGAAGAGACCAGTCAAGTAGAAGGGTTTCGCGACAGCTGTGTCTATGGCTGACTCCAATAGTCATGTTTTTTCTTGGTTGTTTAGGTGGTTCCAGAGCATTCTACACTTTTGTTATGTATCCACAGAGTGTAAGCACCCTTTCTCCTAAATAGAACAGTGCTTTCTCCGTTAATCCTCCACCTAAATTGTTGGGTATTAATGGTGCATTCTTTCAGGGTATTGGTGATCACCACCAAACAGACCTGTTTGTGATCCAGTCACATAGGGTAGGTGCTAGGAAGACATATACAGAACGTGTATAAAATCAAAACACTTCTCACTTTTGGCCTCCTTTCGCAGTGTAGAATTGTTGGTATATTCCATGCAGAAAGAAAACTAACTCCTCTGCTTCCATTTCTTGCTGACATTTCTTTTCGGTGGGAGAGAGGGCGGGGGTTGACTCCACACACACTGTAACTCACAGCACCACACTGTGGCATTTGCACAAAATACCAACCACCAGAATTCTCATAATCACAAAAACATGCGCCTTCTCCTCAGATCCGCGAAAATTCTTTCTCTCATTAGAAAATAGAAAGCTCAGAAATTAAATTAGAAAGCTGAACTCGGTATCTCTAAATTCTTTTGGTTTCAGGGGTTAGGGTAGAGTTTTCCAAATTTCCTCTCAGTTAAATACCCTTGAACGGGAAAAACTGTGCAAAATGTCTGAAGAGTTGAGCCTCTGTCATGAGGGGGGAATTTATATTTCCTTGTATTAAAAGGGAAGAAGAAAAACCCTCAGTTACATTTAATATTTAGGAACGCAGTTCCCTGTCCAACCCGCAAACTGCTGGCAGAATCATAACTCCACACAAAATGTTCTTTTAAACGGTTTCCCCTCCCAAGCCTTTCCCATGAAGTTATAAACCTCAGCATTTAGAATTGCTTTTATTCAAATAGAGTATGGATTCTAGGTTGGCCCCTTTGGCCTTACTGCAGCTGGCAGCTTGTTAGAGTGATGGTCCCAAGAAAAGCAGGCATACCGAACTAACTGACTGGAGCCTGGGTTTGACATTCTGTGTCCCACAGCTCTGTCCCCACAGGAAGTTTTACCCAACCCTTTACAATTCCGGAAAAATGCATTTCTCTGAAGATCAACCTCCACCACAGCTTGGGGTGCCTCTTCTGTTTATGGCTGGCCTCTTGGTTCTGCCTGAGCAGTTTTCCTTCAGGAGGTGCAGCAGGCACATCTGTGTGGCCTCAGGCATAGCTGCACCTGGAAATATCCCAAATCATACCCACTTCAGACAAACAGGCGAGTTGATGCCTTCAGTCTGATTCTGCCCTCAAGTCAAGAAAGCCTGCTTTTCACTCTCTGGCTAGTTTGCATGCTTTTAAAATTAGACACACATAGAGATGTATGTATGTATGTACATACGTATGTATGTGTATGTATGGATGGATGAATGGAGGCCTGTATGTGTGTATGTATGTGTATGTACGTATGTATGTATGTATGTATGGATGGATGGATGGATGGATGGATGGATGGATGGATGGATGGATGGACGGGTGGATGGATGGAACTTAGGGACTCAATCTAAAATGTGATAGATACCTTCTGATGTAAGTTACTGTGCTATCACTGAAAAGGGTGGAATAAAGAGGAGCTAACTAAAAATCAAATAAGAAGAGCTTGAGAAGATGAATGCAACAATTCAATCTCATCCCATTTTCTTGTGATAAAAGGTGGGAACAATAATAACTGCCACCTCCTCGGGTCTCTCTGCTTTCAAGGTTGTAGCACAATATCTGATTCCTGGGTAACATGCAAGAAAATGTTAGCACTCAGACCTATTATTAAGCATGCACTAAGAAATACACAGAGATCTGTGTGCCCTAAGTTGTGGCCTTCTAGGGTCTAAGGGGAGAGGTGCGCATGGAGGCAGAAAAGAACATCAAGATGCCGTTGATGCTGAATACAAACTTATTAAACCAAATAATTATTACAAAAAGCGTTCCTTACCATCTGTACCACCCCTTTTGGTTGTGTACTGACACTGACCCATAGGCATTTCTAAATGGCATTGATTTAGCAAAATAGCTTTGTTTGAAGGACAAACACCTCTCAGAGCAAAGAGGTTGGGGGTGGGGGACAGGAAGATCGCCTAGGAGACAATGATGGTAGCCAGGTAAGAGATTCTGAGTTTAAAAACAAGCTAAGTTACTGAGTAGGGGAAAGAAGGAGCTGTGGGTAGGAAAAGGTGGCTACAGAACTGTCAAACAACTGGAAGCAAGAGAAAGGAAGGCGCTGGGATTGCAGATTTGTATTCATGCAGTTATCACACCTAAAGCATTGGGAGGGTTTTCATCAATGACCAGTGAGATGCTGTTTCAGATGGGGAGACCCCCACAGGTGGCTAACCTGCCCTCATGGCCACATCACAGGGAAGAAAACTGCTAAGCATATGCACAAAATTCTGGGAAAACAAACGCCCAACAATTCAGACAGACAGACAGTCAGACAGAGAGAAAGAACAGGATAGTACTTAACTTACAGATAAAGTAAGGATTTCCAGTGTCTTCTACAGTGTTGAGAACAAGATAAGTGGATGAGCCAAGAGCGGGCCAGTCACACAGAACAAGCCAGTGTAAAATCCCCACTTAGCCACACACAGGCAGAATAAACTATCTGAAGGAAAGGACAACGACGAAGATGCCAGAGTCCTAATGCTTCCTTTACTAAGCAAGTCTGCGAGGGGCTCTCTTTAGAAACTAGGTCCCTCTGGTTGTGACCTGTAGGAGCCTGTATACTGCACAAAGTCACTTTCTGAAGTCTGATTTGGCCAGTATCTGTTTTTTTACTTCACGATGTGCCTTGCTTATCAATACCACAAAGTTGTAAGCAGCAGAGGGGAGAATTGATTGGAAATCTTCAGCTGAAAGGAGAGAAACTTTCATTCCAATGTTTTCACTTCTTTGACTTTAAGAATCAATCTGTGCTCAAAATTGAAAAGACATGGGGAATGTGGCCCAGTGAACACCACCTACCTTAGCTCCTTTAGGTTCTACTAAGTACAGGACAGTTAGCCATCTTGTCTTGAGATCCTTTGTTAGCTACATACCGCACACCAATTTAGACTTTGGACTTAAGTCTAAACCTTGTCAATCAATTGCCTTACACTAAGATAAATTCATTTATGACAACATCTTCATATTTTCTTGTGTTATCAACCTAATCATTCTAAAACTATTGAAATGATCATCAAGTTGCTGAAGTTTGGGTCTAAAAACCCTGAAACTAATTCATGTCTAGCACCCTAAGTAGCATGAACTGTGTCCTTTAAAGCAATTTGAATGGCAAATGCATTTATTAAATACTATATTAACTACCACATGACATCCCATAGCAATTAACAGAAATGAATTATGTGTTTTGTTCTACAGAGGACAGCACTTATCCCAAGTTCTGACCTACAGAACAAAGTGAGCTAGGCTCTAGAGAAGGGATGCTTGCTTATATGTGCAAGTACTCACAAGAGCACAGACCCCAGAGCCCTGCAGGGAATAGAGACTCCATTCCCCACAGCATCCAGGAAAGGTACTGGAGCACAAAACAGGTGCAGAGGACCAACGGCGGAGCCACTGTGAGTTTGAAGGCCCCTTGTTTGCAAGCAGTATTAACCCAGACCTGCTTGCTGCAAAGGCCAAAGCTTGGCTTGCATTTGAGGACTCAAGCTCTGACATTCAAAAAGCTCCAAAGCAAATGAACCTGAGTGAGTAAATAATTAAACCACAGAATAAAAAGCCAATTCTGGAAAAAAAATGGTTATGATCCAGTGTCAACTCAAGGACACAGGCTGTGAGGGAGTTATAGGGCCTTTGGACAACAGGGGCACCACTCCCGGCACGGATCTATTCAGGAAGCTGAAAGTGAGCCAGCCGAGGTTCAAGGCCCTCCGGCAGTGACTGAAGTAGAGGTCTAGAGCTGAGTTTGATCAGGGCGAGTAGGGAAATAATTAATTGGTTATAGGTGTGTCTAGCAGAGGTCAGTAACACAGACTTGGTAGGTTTGAACCCAGCTCAGTCCCTCCCTAGCTAGACAGCTAGCCGAGATGGACAAGCCATCTGTTTCTCAGTGTATCAGCTCCTTCATACAAAGAGTAGAATAGAGCTCAGAACAGTGTGGCACACAGACAGGGGTGTTTATCAAGTGTTTATGTATTCATTTTTTGTTGTTGTTGATCTGTGGTTCATGTACCCTGGAAATGAAACAACAGCAAATAGAGGCACCTTTCAAATCAGACATGACATTGCGGTCCTTGGGTCGCAAGCCCGCCGCAGACTAGCTCTGCAGCTCTCACGCAGCTGGGTGTACGCTCACCTCAGTTTCCACACCTGTTAAAAGGGGAGAAATAAAGTCTATGCGACTTCACACGGAGAGGAAAAGAGCTATTGTGTGGAGAAGAAATGAAGATCTCAAAACTGTAGTGAGTGGTCTTCCGAGTGTCTCTTGCTGTCTCCAAGGCTGCACTGATCTTAAGCCTGAAAACAAGGTCTTCGCCATTAATCCAGAGCCAACCCCAGGGCATGGAAAAGCTGTAATCGCTAGGTAATAGAATTCTACATTAGTCCCCTCAAGGACATAGGAAGGGAAGATTCATAGTTAATTGCTCTTTCTGATCCCAGGTAGAACCCATACGTTTTCAGGGGCATGTTGTATTAGATTTCAAGCAGCTATAGAGAAAGAAATTAAGGAAGTGTATGTAGGCAATCCATATATTCCCCCCCCACACACACAAAAATGTAACACAAATGAAAGAGTAAAGGAGAGAGTAAAGAAGACAGGGACAACAGATAAGCTGGGTCTGACTGTGATTGTAACCCTGGCCAGTGTACAATCAAGACAGAGCTTGAGCCAGAAAAACTGGCTGCAGCTGGCAAATGTCCCGAAACATCCTGGGAAGGGAGAGCCGGGGTGGGGAAATGCTTCTTGATGGATAGATAGGATTGCGGCTAAAATGCTGCCTTCTAGGCACTAACCTTTGAATTATCCTGATATGTTGATTGAATTTTGAACCTCCACATTTCCTAAACATTGACTTTTTTACCTTAATTGTCTTCTGATTTATTAGTTGATCTCCTTGCTTTTTGTGTTTCCCTGGTAGATGTTAAAACCTTATTTCCCAGAGTGATCTTATAACCCAGACTGGAGCCTAAGGTCATTTTGTTGTCAGAGGTCAACCTGCCTGGAAACCCTGGGACACCTGATCCAGATAAACACAGGATTAGCTCTACATGCTTGGCCCCCATGTCCACCATCGTCTTTTTATTGCTATGTCTCCACCCAGAAGTGACTGATGTTACTTGCTATAGAAATTAAAGAATCCTAGTGAAATGGTCAAATTTCTCCCAGCTTCCAGAAGAGCATTGTTCAACAACATGTTCACAATACACCTTTCCCCTCAAGGGTCATCTCCTCTCCATGGTCTTCAGTCTGAGATTAAGCACATTTTCTCTAAAGCCTTCTCTGCTCTTGAAATCCTCCTGTTGGTGGAGGTTTCCATCCTGCCTGATCCCACAGCCGTTCAGTCCCAAAGAAACACACCGAGGTCTACATTAATTATAAACTGAATGGCCTATAGCTCAGGCTTCTTATTAACTCTTATAACTTATATTAGCCCATCATTCTTGTCTGTGTGAGCCACGTGGCTTGGTACCTTTTATCAGTGAGGCATTCTCGTCTTGCTTCCGCTGTGCCTGGATGATGACTGTAGACTGACTTTTTTCTCTTCCCAGAATTCTCCTGTTCTGGTTGCCCCGCCTCTACTTCCTGGCTGGCTGCCCCACTTTTATTTCCTGACTGGCTACTGGCCAATCAGCATTTTATTAAACAAGTACAAGAGACAAATCTTTACAGGGTACAAGACCATTGTCCCACAGCCTCCTCCCACCATGGTCAGGACTATACTCAGCTCATGAGCCAGTATTAATTTGGAAAAAGCAAGAAGAAAACATCACTGCTCCATTATTCCTCTGCTTGCAGAGGAAGCTGACAGTCATTGTTGATGATACAGATCATTGAGACAAGCTTATATTCTAAATATCAACACAGGCTTCACCCTCAGGGGCCCCAATTTCCAACAACAATCCCACTATATTTCCTGCCAGCCAGATTCTTTTCTATTCCCAGGGCATGGTGAGCAAGAAAGAAAGGTTGAAGCCAGGCTTAGGATTACTATGCTCACTTGTGTAAAGGAAGCCCTGATGCTTTTATTACAGCTTTTGATGGTAGTAATCATGATGCCTAAATAAAGAGGTTCAGTGAGTCAGCATCCCAATAACAGAGCATGACCCAGCACCCAGACTTTTCATAATATCCCTCCATCTTCAAATCATCATGATGCATCAAGCCCCCACCCGCACAATGCACAGAACTAAATATTGGTTAGCCCCATTTAATACATTAAATAGACGAGGAGGTAAAAATTCAAAGAAAGACTATTACAGATTGTCTCAATAGAAAGCTATCATTCTGAATGCTGTCAGTGCCAAGTTCAGTGAATCTTTAGAGACAGGATAGGAATGTACTGGGTAAATGTGCTTGTCCATAATACCACGAGTGAGTTCACACTGTCAATTGACATGTTATAACACTGCGGAAGGTAATGCCATTTGGTATTATTCTTTAGATATCCACTATTCTTTTATAGATTATTGTAGACACTATTATTCCAACTTTAAGGCAGGATACTGGGTCTCAGGAAGTGAACAATTTTCATGAGTCAAGTTAGAATCCAAAACAGGATTCAAACCACAATGGGTCCTCTTTTTCCCCCACTAAGGTGCTAATTTACACGGTGCACCATTCCACAAATTTTTGCCAGAGTGACTCAGGCCTCGAGGGAATATGTTCACTGCTCTGGAAGGTAAGCCTTGTACAAGGCTGCTATCCCAGCAGGTGAGTTCTACCACAGCTCCGTGAATGAGGTCCCAAGGCCATCTGGCCATTGCAGACGCCATCCAACCCACGAAGCCACACTTTTTCCCCTGTGAAGTGAGAGGTCAGCTCCAGCACGCTCAGTGTTCTTGTTGTATTCCTGGAAACCATGCATTCCTGGAAACGGTCTGTTTTCCACTTTACCCCAAACCCTTTAATGTGTGTCTGGCTTTTTCTTTTAGGACAATGTCAAAAGAGCTGCTCCGCTGTCCTAAGACCTAGAAGACTGCTAGCCACTGCTTATGACCGTTTTGGCTCTATTTAAGGCACAGTCCCTAACCAAAATGATAACCAGTAAAATGTTGGAATAGCTTTCTCTTCTACATTTCAAATGTCACTTAGGAAAGTTTACTCCACAGAGTTGATTATAAGCCATGCCGTGTTACAGAAAGTGGACTGATCCACTGCACATATGCTACCAACTCCGCCATATCCTCGGGGAATTATTCCCAGGTTACTCTCAGTAAAGAGTCTCCAGATAAGATGCACACACACTCTCCTATGCCTTAGGTCATCTCTAGGTGACGTCTAATACCCAGTAGAACTTGACTTTTATGTAAATAATTGTTCCAATGTATTTTTTGAAGAGTAAAGCCAAAAACCGTGTATATTCAAGCAGCATGAATGTTTCTGCTGGTGGTTTGGAGGTGGGAAATACTGTGGATTGAGCCTGTGCTCTTCTACCCAGCTATAGCCCCAGCCTTTAAAAAAATTACCCTTCTTTGGTTTTGAGACATGTTCTAACTGAGCTCCTTGGGCTGGCTTTGAACTTACTCTGCAGCTGAAGCAGGACTTGAACCTTGAACTTATGATCTTCTTGCCTCTGTCTGCTGAATAGGTGGGGTTATGAGCCCCTGTATGCAGCTGCAGCTTCTGTTTTCTTTCTTTTCAATGTGTATTTGGTTGAATCCAGACATGCAAAACTCAAAGGCATGGGGTAAAATTGGCTGAAAGGTAGAAACATCTGGGGCTCCAGGTCTCCATTCGAATTTCTGGTTTAAATGTTTTATTAGTAGCATCTCCTTCCTCGTTACTCGCCTCGTGTTTCTGAAAACCTCTGTAGGTGTCCATCTGGGGGGAAGGAAGCCCTAGAGCTGACCCAGTGCCACTGAGAATCCTGGCAGCAGCAGTGACCAAGAAAGGTGCTAGTTGGTTTCTGTTCTTCCTTGAGGCTTAGTCCTGTTCAGCAAGGGAAGGCTAGGTTCTAGGTGGAGAGCAGGGACCATCAAAGTAGGAAATACAGGATCCTTTAACAAGCCTGTATGGGTGTGGGCGTGGCTTCCACAAGCAGCAAGCCTCTCGGGGCTATAAAGCAAAAGCTGTTTCGGAGCAGTGGGTCTTCAGTGGGTCTCTAGGGTCGGCCTAACCTGTGAACTTATTTGAAAGTGCAGATTCCTGGTCCTTATCTCAGATCTACTACTGCATTGCAGTTTTTGTGGCGGGAGGCTGGCCAGGTGAAAAACTGAAGCAAACTCAGCTCTGAGATCTGAAGTCCTGGGTGATCTCCAAGACTTTCCATTCCAGCGATAACATCCTGTGAACATCCTGTGACTCTCCAAGGCAGGAGAACACTCAAGATCATGGCACCCGCCCCCACAACCCTCTTCTTCTCCAACCTCACTCGAATCTGACCAGTTCCGGCAGCTTCACTGTTTCTCCTTGTAATCCAGGAGCTCTGTTACAAAGCCAGCATCTACAGGAAGGGACACTAACCCCCCAGGGTGGTACCACCCTTTGAAAAGCTATATCCCGCCTTACATAGAATCAATGCTGACAGTCGCCTTGTATCTAAGCAAACTGTATAGAACCAGGAGCTGCAGCAACCTACTTTTGTATTTCATGACAAGGAAACAACTTTCAGTTCTCTGAGTCTTGACACCTTTGTCAATAAATCTTCAGACTGCACAATATAGAGTTGTTTTAGGATCCATCTGCCTGGCAATAGCAGGACTTCCAAGGAAGAAGTATCCAGGGGTTTATGTGGCAGCCACACATCAGCTCCTTGAGACTGCTAGCTACCTTTCCCACCTCACATCTTACACCAGAACCACCCCATCAGACCAGTTTGGCCCAGAAAAGGCTAAGCAACCAGATGTACCGCACATGTTCCCGTTTTGGTTCCGTTTCTTTTTTGTACATCTAAAGAGGGCAACTGGATTTGATGCTCTGAGAAGCACTTAGTTTTAATAGCTGATTAGCCTGCAATAAGGTTGAACTCGCATTTTGTTTCTAATTAGCAATGAAAACAGCAGGGTGCTGTGTGCACAGTTGCTCCACTCCACATCTTTCCGAGATATTCTAGCTACGCTGTTCGAGGTGCCACATGCGTCGGAAATGGGCGTTTATATGCAGAGCAGGCTTATGGTAGGAAGCATAAAGATGCTCCCCATCAAGCATCAGTTTGGGGAGGATGGGGTAAAGTTGAAGGCAATAAACATGCCTCAGTTGCTTGATTGTATGAAGTGGAGTTGCAAGTGGAGTCAGGGGATGTCATAGCTCTGGAGTAAATGACACTTTCAATAACATTTTCCTATACAGGTGTAAAATATACAAATCGAGAGAGGAAAATGTTACCATCATTAAAATGCATACAAGCAAAAGACCTAAGAAGTGAGCATATGGCAGGGAGCTGGGCCAGGGGCGCAGAGCCTCCAACTAGAGTATTTCTGTACCTTGGCTTTCTGGAGCAGTTGCCTCGGGGGGCCGGAGCCCCAGATCCATCTTTCCGTACCTAATTTGGATGATTATGTGATTGTTATATCTTTTAGGATATTCCCTGCCCATAGTCCCTCTTTCTCTCAATTCATGCCTCTCATTTGACTTGTTTTGGGTTTTGTTTTTGTTTTTTTCCCTCCTGAGTTTGCCATGAGTTGTTGAAAAACATCTTAAACCACACAACAGCACAGGATTCTCATTGTATCCATGACAGCCAGGCAGAGAATTTGGTGAGCAATAAGCTAAATATTTATCCATATAATTCACTACAGAGACCAAACATGATTTCTAAGTTTTAATACAGTGGAACATAAGATGTCTGTTCATATTTTATTCCTGTTCACAGTGGGTCATAATGCTCTCAGATGGCTCATTAAAGCTGTGACTGAGAGCATTTTGACCCCCTGCCTTAAAATCTTTGGAACTAATGTCTGCGGGTGCCGCATGTTTTAGTAAGGAGTCTTCGGTTTAAGAACTAGTTTTTTTTTGCCAATCCCTTTCTCTTGTTCTAGATTTGAACATACCTATATTCTTTGCAGGGTCTTATAGATGCTAACAACAAGATCTAGGAGGCTGGAGGGAAGATCACGAGACCAGACGTAAGCCATGAGTGCAGTTATTATTGCCATGTGCAATCCCTTTGCAAAGTCACTGCATTGGAGT
The DNA here is from genome assembly GCA_004026605.1 of Ondatra zibethicus. NCBI lineage: Eukaryota > Metazoa > Chordata > Mammalia > Rodentia > Cricetidae > Ondatra > Ondatra zibethicus. The sequence goes on from PVIU01000703.1 coordinate 156,807, forward strand.
AGCGTTTCCCATGGACTTGCGGTTTCCAGTGTCCTGCCTTGTTGGGAGAAAGCCAAGTCGGCCTATTGCATAGGATCACGGGAAGGGAATGGAACAGCAAACAAGAGTCAACACTTCAGTTACAGGGCCCTAGGGTTGGACGGCCTTGTTCAAGCAAATGGTTTCTGTGCATATCAAATACAGTTTAAGGGAAAAGGTATACACAGCCTTCCTTAGGCACATTTTATGTTATATTAAATTTAATAATGATAATTAATTTTGAAAGCTGACAAAATGATAGGTGCTTTCCTGAGAATTTCATAAAAGTAATTCAATTTTTTTCATTGACCAGCTCTACTCTACAGACCAGGATGCTGAGACTAAGAGAGGCAAGGTTGCTTTCCAAGGTTATTGAGTTCACAGGAACAATAGAAATGGCAAACAGACCCTGAGATCTTGAGTGGCTTCTCCTGGCTGTCCACAGTTCTGTCCTACTGGTTAAGTAAAATGTCACTTGTCACACCTCACCACTGAGCTGTTATGGCACTCAAGGACAGGTGGATTGCATTCTTTCCTGCTGCCTTGGCACAAATGACCCACTTTCTCCAAATTCCATTCTTTAATTTGTTAGATGATTTTTTTCCTATCCTGACTATCTTATAAAAGGTATAGAATAAAAAATAGTCACCCATGACCTACTAGTGATGAAAATGATAAAGTATGCTCTCGATGTTATTAAGTGATCCCCCTTACCAGTGGAAGATACTTAACAAGAACCATAAAAGACTTCTGAGAACCCCAAAAGACTCCTGAAATCATCGTTATTCCAAAATCCAACATATTGTGTTTTGTTCTCTACACATACTCCTTTATGGTAAAGTATGTGTTGGAAATTAGGCACACCTGGCGATAATAACTGGAAAAAAATACAGCAATAATGTGGGGGAAGTTATGTAGATGTGCTTTCTCACTCAGAACACTTACTGTCTGTACTCACCCATCTTTGTGACCATGGGATATAATAGAGTATCTTCATGATAGAGTAAAGTTACAGGAATGACATCTTCACCGCAGCAGGTTATCAGACTTCTGTACAAGGGTTTGTTTCTCTAATGCAAGGACTATGTAACTGTGATAGACCATCTAGTAACCAAGGCAACTAACTACCTAGTGACTAACTGATGGGTTGGATGTACCACATGAGTACAACAGACCAAGGGAAGATGTATAGCCCAGGTGAGAGAAAATTGCACAGTCTAAGATTCCTTCGCACTACTCAGATAAAGGTGTGCAGTGCGACACTTAGGGACGTTTTCTTTTGGAATGCCTCCATTTCACGTTCTTCTGGACCATGATTGGCCCCGAGTGACTAAAACTACAGAAGTTAAACGATAGGCAAGGGGAAACTGCTGTACATTGCAGGGTGTGGTGGGGATTAAATGAGTTCATCCATCAGAGTCAGTTTTCTCTCAGAGGAGGACAGGCAGGTAGCAGATGTTTGTTATTAGTAATGATTATCATTATAGCTGCTGACGCATCCAGCAGTGGATCACAGGCCCATGCTCAGTGTGCTGAGAGCATCGTGTGCCTCTGCCATGAGCAGCAGGTGCTGTTGGTTCCGTTTTCCTATTCCATGACTGTTTGGGTTCTTACTTTGTGTGCACTTAGTTCTCTGGAGCAGTGCTGATCCTCTTAAGGGGATCACACAGCAGTGTGTGATTATATGACAGCAAGAGTGACCTGCTTGGCTTTCTGCGCTTACCAGTGTTTAGCTATGTTAAGCTTTGAAATTAATCAAGGGCACACAGTCAACTCTGTTTTGTAAGGCTCTCACACAAGGCTACAGTTCCATGTATGAGCGCTACTCCTCTTAAGTTGTTATAGATTGGATTTTGGAAGATAACTATGAAGTTCTTGTGATAACTAGATGTCAGTCCATCAACTTGCTAGGAATCCTCCTGTAGTCCACAACTTAGGATCTGCGGGATTACTTCTGATCAACTTTTATTGCTTTGAACACTCAACTGGTCATTTTCAGTGTTCAACTTCTTTTTACAATAATTATTTATTTATTGAAATAATAATGAAAAGCCTCACATTTAAGGCCCTCCATAAAGACTATTCGTCCTACGGAGCTGAGCAGTACCCCTAGGATCTCCCAGCACTAGGGATGTAGAGGAAGGAAGACTGAGCGTTTGAAGGCACCCTGGGAAACACCCACTTTAGCATTGCTAACATCCTCTACGGAAGCTATTTTCTCCTGCATCTTACAGGGCAGAACTTTATGTAAAACTGTCCAGATCAGTGACCCAGTCACAGCATTGGGTTTGGGGTGAGGATCTGATCGCAAAGTGAACAACGGGGCTCAACAGTTAACCAGCCATACTCTCAGAAGTACCACGATCCCTCCCCCATGGACAAAGAAGACTGCAGGGAAAGACTACATTGAGTCTTCCTGTGTAAAAACAGTATTTGGAGCGCAGAACTAGACTATACAACAGTACAGTGTAGTTTTGTTCCCAGAAGAAGAGAAGGACCAATGTATAGATATTTTTAACTTAAAGCAATAAAGAAAGAAATGTATACTCTATCACAGCGCAGTGTAAAATTACTTTAAACTGAGTCTGCCTCTAGTGGACATACGCAGGCTTCCTTGTCTTGGTCTGTATATATCATCAGTGTCTGTGTGATCTTGACCCACGGACATGTCCATACATTAGTGTAGTATTCATTGCTAACTAGACAGGATCTATAGAAGAACCTCTGGGCTAGCAAGCTGTGGATTAACTGAGGTAAAAATAAAACCAGAAGTAAATGCAGTGCCATTTCGTGGGCTGGAGTCCCATGCTGAATCACGTGGTGAAAGCAGGCAGGACACTGGCGTCATATCTCTCTCTCTGTGCTTCTTAACCATGGCTTCCTGCCTCAGGACCTTCTCAACCATGAAGCACTGACCCTTGCAGTTCGACCTCAAATGAACCTTCTCTTCCTTAAGTTATTTTTTGTCGCGTATTTTTTCCCACAGTATCAAGAAAAATAACTAATTTGCAAAACTGTAACTGAGCAGCGCGCTCATTGCTGTGATAAAAGTGTGTGGCCCGTGGGTTTTGGGGGCTGCTTCACAGGAGGAGGGTGGAATCAGGAACTTGGGGATGGAAAAGCCTGCGAGCATTCAGGAGAAGGGGTCAGAAGGATTGTAAGAGCAAGAGGAATAGGAGATCTGTGGGGAGAATTTGTCGCCTAGAAATGGCAGGGATGCTTTACTCATGATATCACAGCAATATCCCCACTTAAACAAGACCTGAAGAAGAACACCAATAGACATGCCAGCATGGAAGGAGAGATCGTATGGGGCTCTACCTGTAGGCAATGAATGTAGACACCTAGGGAATACTGAGAACAGGAGAAGTAGTCTTCCTCAGGGACAAGCCTCCTGATTGGTTACCCAATGCCAAATGATCATCTCAGAAGTCATATACAAACACATGATACTGAATAGACTAAACAGTTGTGTATATATCTTTATGCGACAATAACAATTAAGGAAAAAAGAGCTATGGTTTTGATAGGCATATCAAAGTTGGAAGGGATACATAAGAGGAGTTGGAGAGAGGGGAGAAAAATCATATAATTTTAATTAAATACAGACACACACACACATAATGGATTGAATTGTTCCGTGGAGGACATTTTAGAACAAGACACTGTCCAGGCTATACCATAGTTAGTATCCAATACTCTTACCTGGGTTTACAGAGAGAGAGAAAGACAGAGAAACTGAGAAAACAAGAGGGACAGAGGGATGACAAAATATTTTATTTGGCCTGGAAAGGAGGAAGTTTCAAGTTGCCGATAAAATAGATGCTAAAACAGCAACTGTAATTGTAAAAGAGATTAGCACCGTTAAAACAACCCCCTCCCGTTCTAAGCTAGGCCAATAGGAAATGTGTCCTTATGACAAGCCACTACCCATCGAATGGTGCATCGTCTACACAATCTAAATTAATTTGAAAGGAGTGACCCTTAACTGAGAATGCCTTTGGAGAGAATCCCTGCTCAAAAATAACCACCGAGGGAAATGTCTCCCCAAGGTCAGCCTGGAAGACACACAGAAGCCAATTCAACTGTGGTATAAGGATTCTGGGCTACATTTCAAGCTGGCAACAGAATTTGGCAGGTAATTCACATACTACTTGTTTTGCAGGCATAAAAGATGCAAGAGTAGGGGCACCATGGACACTTATGCCAAGGCCCCAGAAGACCCCTAAGGCCAGGCAAAGTGTGGCAAGGTCAGATTCCCCGCAAGCAGGTCCGGAAGGGCCACTCCCTGACGTTGAGAAGATGAAGCCTAAGTGGCAATGAAAACCCTAGGGTTCTAGAGACGCCAGGCTCAGGGGGAGACCACTGAGGAAAGCGAAACACACAGTGTGGAATAAGCTCAAGAGAGAGAGTCTAGGTGATGACGTCAGCAGAGCTGGAGGACAACAGCTGCCCAAGCTCCTTGGAGCCCGTCCGATGGCATCATGAGCCCCAGATGCTGCACTTAGAGCTTTCGGGCTTGGTGTTTCTCTGCTGTGTTTCAGTATTGCTTTGGTCTAAATCATTTCTTGTGACATCATGATTCCTTTCATTTGGAATGGGGATGTTTATTCCATGCCATTGTGTGCGGAAAGTTTATGTATGTTGAAACTCTAGTTTTAATTTTATTTTAATTTATTAATGTTATAGGACTCTTGGTTAAGAAATTGCTTCAGTCTCAGAAAAGCCTCTGTACTTACACTTTTGAATGTTGTTGGGACTGATAAAGGCCACCGAGACTTTTCAAGTGGGATTGAATGACACTTCCAAAACCGTGATACGAGATGGCCAGGGGACACTGAGGGACAGTGGAAGGTTGTGACTTTAAAGGGATGTGTCCGAGTAGCCAGTTGACCCAGTGTGGACTTGTGAGGGTTAATATTTGCTAGATATGACCTAGTGTCACCTAGGAGAAATACCTGAGTGCGTCTGTGATTAGGTTTCTGGGTTGGGTTAATCTAGGTAAGACTATCCACTCCAGATATGGTCAGAACTCTTACATAGGCTGGGATCCCAGACTGAAGAAAAGGAAAAACGTTTACAGACTACCAGAAGCTATCTTCCTCTCCTTCCCAGTGGTAGTCACAAAGGCACCAAATACTTAATTTTCCTATGACCATTACATAACCCCTCTGCCCTTCCATTTCCTTTGCCACAATGAGAAAAGTAATTAATCTTATTATTGTCATTGTCCTTGTCCAGAACAGTTACTTTGTGAAACACTCTGTCACCCCCACAGACTTAAGATGAAAATAAAGTAGACTAAAACACCAGGAGTCATGGAATCATGGTCCTTCAAGCCTCCTTCCCAATGAGCGTGAGGGACCTCCCAGCAATAGCTGCTGGTGCGGGTGCTCCTGTTCAAACATTTCCACGCTCTGGAATGTCCTTCAAGCCCGGCCGCATTTTTCTGAATACCCGAAACTTCTTTGTCTTTGGAAGATGTGATTTAGGAGCACAGGCAAATCACTTGGAGCCAAGTCTGGCAGAGAGGTCAAGATGGGTGATGTCAGTTTAGAATTGCCCCCTTTAGATAGATGGCTGTCAGAGTGTTCTCAGGGAGAGATGTTTTGATTTTTCTCCATGAAGATGAAGTCATTTATTATCTGTAAGCTTGTACCAGAAAATTACACAAAATTGAAACAAACCCATCATTGATAACCTCCATCCCTAGTCCCATCTTCTATTGCATTTTAGGGGAGAAACACGCACTTGCATGAGTGAGACCCTAGGCATGTTTGTGCTGCCAGAGACGTCAGTGTGCGGCTCAACCCACTTGAACAGGCATACATGGGCAGATGTGGCTGTATGTGCTGCTTCTCATAGGATCGCGTGCTGCGCATTTTCCCAGGCATAGTCTTCAGAAGCTTCCTAAAAGAGGGAGACTCTTTAATTATTGATATTCTTCTAAGATAAGCAATTCTTAACTGTTTCTGTGTGAAACTTACGTATTTCTTTTTTGAGTATGCTGAAATTTGCAGACTCAAAATATGATAGGAAAAAGAGAAATAAGGATATCACATTCTGAACTTTTGGCCTAAGATTTAAAATTAAGATTGGCTTAAAATTCACATCATTTCATGTATTTTATATAAGCACAGTGAAGGGACTATTCAATAAAAAATGTACACTTTATATTATATAGGATCTTTTAGAATACTGGGTTTGATTGCCTGAATAAGACTAAGAATTAATGGGATGGAAAGGGCATTGGGCTCTCTTTTTACTGGGCTTTGTGAACTAAAATCCCATGAAAAGTTTCCACTTTAAGAGATATTAGACGAAATAACATTTAAATGATCTCAGAAATAAAATATTTAGAAGCCAAATAAAGTGTGTGAATTTGTTAAATGTATAAATATGGAGATAGGGTTTCTTAGAAGCATAAAGGTTAGGTGCGCTATGGATCCAAAGGAATTACCCGTAATATAAAGAGGGATATAGGATAAACAGCAATATTTTAAAAATACATTTGGATAAAGCTCCAGAAAACAATAGGAAGAAGAAAGGACAATATTTGAATGTATCAATTTTAACAGTTCATGGTATCACTCATTGATTATAGAACCAGAAAGGCCAAAAAATTTCAAACAGAATTTGTTTTCATTTTTAATATAGGTTCAGCATAATCAAGCAGCAATAAGAAGGAAAAGATCAATAAACAAGTAAAAAAGAGAAACAGAAAGATCATTAACCCTTTGGACAGCTGTCCAGAAGTCACAGTAGATCTGAAAGAGAATTAAAAACTACCTTCAAATGAAGGGAAAGAAAACCTAGGCATTCTATGAAACGATTCAGTGCTAATAATTTGCACTAAAAAGTATTCAAATATTTAAAGTCTAAGAAAATTGAGACTGTTTGCTACCAATATATTTTTCCTAGAGATATTTCTAACGTGTACTTGGCCATAGTGAACATTGAGAGAGGAAAATAAATGTTGATAAATTCCTATATAAATACACAGGGGTTGGTGGTACAAATTATGAAAACAATGTCAAACTTATAATGCTAACATAAAGATCTAAGTAATGAATAATGCAAAGAGTAATCAGATTAAAATATCTGATCTTGCTTAATTTTTATAAAAATGTTTCAGATACTTTCAGTATTGTTGCATCACATTTGGGCTATATAAGTGGGTATTAAACAGAATTAAATGTGTGATATCATATCAAAGAGGAAGATGCAATTAGAAAAAATTAGTTAAAATGAATAAACACAAAGACCTAAAAATTATGCAACGTAAACCATAGGTAATCAAAATAAATGAATAACACCAAACATAAAAAGCTTTATTTGTTTATTTGTCTGTTTTTGGTTGTTTTTTTTTTTCTTGGTTTTTCGAGACAGGGTTTCTCTGTAGCTTTGGGTCTACAGTCCTGGAACTAGCTCTTGTAGACCAGGCTGGCCTTGAAGTCACAGAGATCTGCCTGCCTCTACCTCCCACATATACATAAAAAGGTTTTTTAAAGTCTTTTTTAGATCTTCAAATTCATGAGCACAGAATATAGAAATAACTATATCAAATAGGAATGAAAAGTTTATATGTATCAATATTATGTGATTGTATCAGTATCAGCCAAAATAGTCGCAAGTGACTTTTGCCTTAAAAAAAGGCCAGGTTTCTTTTTTCACTTTTATTTTATTTTATTTTTGAAAAAAAGAAAACAAGCTATCTTTTTTCATTTCACATAACAATCCCAGTTCCCACTCCCTCCCCTCCTCTCATTCCCTCCACCTTACCCCTGACCCACATCCATTCCTCAGAGAGGGTAAGTAAGGCACATTGCTTTGGGGAAGGCCCAAGGCCCTCCCTACTATATGTAGGCTGACCATCCAAAGAGAATGGGTTCCAAAAAGCCAGTGCAAGCAGTAGGGATAAATCCTGGTGCCACTGTCAGTGGCCCCTCAGTCTGCCCCAGCCACATTCAGAGGGCCTAGTTTGGTCCTCTGCTGGTTCCTTCCCTGTCCGGCTGGAGCTCTCAGGTAAACTGTCTCATTGGGTGAACCCATCATGGTCTTAATTTCTTTGCTCATATTCTCACTCCTCCCACTCTTCAACTGGACTTTGGGAGCTCAGCCTGGTGCTCTACAGCAGGTCTCTGAAAATTGCCAGTTTTATCCATAGACATAAATATAAAACTTCCAAACAAAATAATAGAAAACCCAACAAAGAATTATATTAAAAAGATAATACATTCTGACCAGGTCTTATTTAATCAAGGAATATAATTTTATATAATATTAAATATACTATTACTTATACTCTTTAATATTAAGATGATTCCCTATATTTAGAGAACAAAGGGGAAAGTCAAGTAGATGTATGGATTGATGAGGAAGCCATTTGATAACAGACAATATTGATCTGTGATAACAGATTTCAATAAACTAAGACTAGAAAGAAATCTCATTCTGATAGGGAATATCAAGAAAAAAAATTACACAGTGGGCAGCATACTTAGCAGTGAAGCATTAGAAGCCTCCCATTTAATGTCAGCAACAAGAAAAAGATGCCCATATCTTCACAGCTACTCAGTGATGCAGGATGGATTTCAGCTAGCAAGGTAAGGCAGTGAAAGATTTAAATTATAGCTTTGGAAAATAGAAATAACAGCACTATTTGCTTGTGATATGATTTACTGAAATCCAGGAAAAATGCACAGCCTATCAAAGGTAAGAAAAGTAGAGCAAGAATGACAGCTGTGAAATAAGGAAGGAAGCCCTTTGATAAACATCGCTATTTATTGGCAGAACACGAAATGTATGTTGATAATAACAAAAAATCTACTAGCTAGAAATACACCTGACTAAACATAAATAAGATTTCATTTTTAAAATGACACTTACTGAAGTATATTAAAATGTAAAATATGTATTGATGCATAGAAAAAAATCAGGCAAATAAAAGTATCTGTTTTTGCCAAATTGATTTAAGGATTAAGCAGAATTCCAGGCATAGCTTCTAAAGGCAGAGTTTTTATAACTCCATAGCATAAATCTAAAATTCATAAAAGACACCAGTATGAAAGATAAATGAATAACTAGCTTTCCCTTAAGGAAGAAGAAAAGATGAAAGGTTTTTACAAGCTATTGTAATCTCTTTTGGGTGAATCGTAAAATTAAATGTGTTAGGTGAAAGTGAACTTTTAGAAATTGTACAACTATAAGGCCAGAGACTAAGAAAACAACTTGGCCAAAAATGAAAGCTGCAAATATTAATAAATATGACCATCTCAATGGAAAACATTTATCAAAAGACTTGAACAAGACAATAATAACTTGTTGAGTGTGTCATATAACCAACAAAGGAAAGTCAGAATAAAATCATCCTTTAATCTAACAGGGAATAAGAGGTAAGCAACCCGACTGTTTGAGAACAATCTAACAAAAGCTATGAGGATCATTGCCCATGAGAAGCACCAAGGAAAATGTTCAGACTCATTCATCATCAGGTGGATGCAAAATAAAGGCATATTCACCAGATCTCCAACAACTAAAATATAGTAAAGGTTTAGGAAGGTGGAAAGTAATAAGATTGTGGAAAAATAATGTTGTTAAATAAAACCAACTCCTCCAAGTTATATTCTGAGTTCTACAAGTCTAGACCATGGTATATATACTCACATACGTGAGCACAAAGAATTCCGCTAGTGAAGTTATCAGTTTGCCATTCTACAAAACATTTTGACATTATGTTAGCAAAATTGAAGTTTTAACTGAGGTATCTATATCTTATCCAGAAGTTCCATGGTTAGCTACCTACCCCTCAGTAAAAGAACATACATGTCAAAGATAAATATTGGAATGTTCACAGGGAATACATTTTTGTAATAACTGTATATATTTGTGGGTCAGTTTACAGGGAAATGGGTGGATAAATGATAGGATATTCATAAGAAGAAGGACTATTAGCCAAAACAATGAATGAACAGCATCTACACATGTCAGCCTAAATGAATTGAAGAAGCAGGATGTTGGACAAGCAAATTTTAAAACTTGGAAACAAATAGTTTAGAAATGGATGTATGTACCCATGCATCATATACTGCTGTTTGATCCAGCGTAGACGATACAGGTGGTGGCAGTACCGTGAAGGTGATGTCTCCTAGAACATTCATTCTCCAGCCATATTGCTTGTTACGTACATTCCAATGACCGTGACCTCATCATCTAACAAGGTCTGTCTCAGCTTATCACCCTGCATTTAAGTGACATCTCACTTAGATGATGTGACATGAAAAACAGCAGCGTTTGTATAGTCTCTGTGCGTGGTTTCCCATTGTACAGCCAAGAAGCTGTAGACACACAAGGCTACCCTTTAAGCTCTGGCGTGAGAACACAGCTCCACTACACAAATGGGGAACTTTCTCTGTTTTACCCACAGCACCAGATAAAGTAAGACTGGCACACATGGGAGTGCCGGAAGACTTGAAAACAGCCTTTGCCTTAAGCTATGACAGTGGATAAAGGACCTGGCTGTTTACATCTTATAAATGTAAATATGTACATTTTGTAAATACAAATATATAAAGAATACATTCTTTAAATGTACAGGCGGATGTGCAATAAGTGCAATTCTGCATATAATATAGGCTACCTTAAATTTTGCATGCCTGTATTGAATACCCACTTGCTGTATCTATTGCTTTATTAGTATAGCTTATAATTTTAACACACATAGAACTAAGTTTCCTGGATGTGGCTAATTTGTTGGTTTTGAAAAATGTAAGTCATGAGTCTCCTATGTATGTCAAATCAGTTTCCCAGAAATTTGGAAAACATTTACACACTCTAGTTTAGAGTTTGTGTATGCTTGTTACACATAACTTTGTCAAATGACCTGAAGAGGTTTCTTAAGAAATACCTTTTATCTATTGAAAAAAGTCAAAGTTCAATAGGCCCATAGTAGAAAACTGCACCAGGCTTCTCATGGGACTTGCCTCCTATCAAACACCAAGTGGCCACTTTGTTGAGCCCTTGTTGCTCACTCTTTCTAAAAATATCAGGTGCTTATTAGGCTACAAAGAATGGCATGTTTAAATAAATCCTAATGGCCAGGAGCAGTGTTTATTTTGGACGAAGTTAAGCATGGAAAGTCTTCTGAAAAGAATGTTAGAGAGTTACAGAAATTCCAGCTGGGTGTCTTTGGCTTTGTGTGGACAGAGTGCTCTGAATTGTGGAAGAACTCGCCTTGTAGAGCTCAGGAGTCTGGGGAAGCTGTCTTCTCTCATTGGTTTCTTTAAGGGAAAGCTGCCTTTAAGTGGTGCCCACTCACACACACACTCACATACACACTCTAGATACACTCATATACACACTCACACACATATATACACACTCATATACACACTCACATACACACTCATATATACACACACACACTTATATATACACTCATATACATACTCCTCACACACACACTCACATACACACTCTAGATACACTCATATACACACTCACACACACATACATACACACTCATACACACTCACATACACACTCATATATACTCACACACTCATATATACACTCATATACATACTCCTCACACACACACTCACATACACACACATACTCACATACACACTCATATATACTCACACACACTCATATATACACTCATATACACACTCCTCACACACACTCACATACACACTCACACACACATACACACTCATAGATACACTCACATACACACTCATAGATATACTCACACACACTCACATACATACTCACACAATACACACTCATAGATACACTCACATACACAATCACACACACTCATACACACATACACACTCATATATACACTCACACTCACATACACACTCATATATACTCACACTCATATATACAATCATATACATACTCCTCACACACACTCACATACACAGTCACACACACTCCCATACACGCTCATATATACACTCTCTCTCACACACACACATACATGCACACAAAGACAGAAAAAAGGAGGGAGGGAAAGATGGAGGAAAAAGTTTCAAAGGCATTTGTGTGCCTTCAAGGAAGCCAAGGGAGATTGAGGCATTACAAAGCTCTGCTCATTGACAATGGTGTGGCTGAACTGACTCTAAGGCTCCTTTCCGTTTATTTCTGACTGTGTCATTTCCACGGGACTTTCACATGTTTTCCCATTTGACCTGCTCCAGGGAAGGAACAAGGTGACAGATGTGGCATTTCCTCTTTATGACAGAGAACCTCATGCCCTGACAGATGACAAGACCCTTGTAGCATCCTCTGAGACTGACTGGTCTTCTGGCTAATACTCCAATCACCTACCTCTCCTTTCCACAGGGGATTGGATTAAGACAGAAGCAGGGGTGTGAAGGAAGGGGAGATGAGTAGAGACGGGGTGAAGACAGGGAAGCAAGGGAGAAAGCAACAGTGACTCCAGTACAACAGCAGTGAGAAAGGATGCAGGCCTTGGGTCTCAACTGAAGATGCATCCCTGCACATCTCCCGTGAACGTTCACCATTCACGGGGGTCAGGTTACACAGTGTGATGGGCAGTTGTCCCCTTCATTAGACTGAGAGGTACCTAGACTATTAGTGACATGCCCTTCTGAGAGTGTCTGTATGTCTCCAGAAATGGTTAACTGAAAGAGGAAGATGCCTTAAATGGGAATGTCACAATCCCCTAGGCTAGAGGCACTGGTAGAAGAAAGGAGGAGAAGAAGGATGTGCCTTCTCTGAAAGGAATTCCTGTGCTCTGCCATATTCTACCTTGGGCTGAAACCCTTGCACGATCAGGGTCAACTCCTCTTGCCCTTCAAATGTCCTCTTGCATATTTTGCCACAGCAATGTTCATCATTGCAAAGGGGTACACTCAGAGCAGCCCAGAACCTTTGGAAAGTTGAAGTTTAAATCCCCTTGTTCCGGGATCATTGATTCTGGGTTTTCAGATTCACACACCCTTTGATCTAGCAGCATTTGCACCTGTGCTAGTGACTGATGGTGGCTCTTTAGAACTGTTCATGCTAGGCATCTAGAGAGGTCCCTCATGGACAGCAAGAGTTCAGGACGGGCTTAGCCATTCTCAGAAACCTGCCATCTCAGGGGCCCGCTCTCAGGAAAGCACACACCTGCCAGCACTGGAGGAAACCCACGCCTTATGCTTGGCCTATTTGCCAGTTGGCTCCCAACTTTACTCCTTAAGCACTGCAGCTCACTGCCAGCATGATGCTGAGAGTGCCTGTGTAACTTTTATGCAAAGTTCCAGCCAAGCCCTGGCAAGATGCATTGAAGACAATAGCAGACTGTTTTCTTTAGGTCAAGGTCACTATACAATAATGCAGCTCTCAGGAGCTAAAGGTTGGATTTTTTTTTTATACTAACGAGGATTTGATCTCTATCTCATTGGTGTAAATTGGAAATGGATACCATATCTTTAATGCTAATTAGCTATTACATTACTTAGTCTTCCAGGCCCCATGTAAATAACAATTAGCAATAATTTAGCAGTTGTACATGCTGGCATCTTCTGAGCCATACCATTGTATACCATTCCAAATTCCTTTGCATTAATTAGGATCATAAGCCAATCAGTACTAATTAGGAAGAAAATAAGTATAATAATAAATGAAACAAAATTAGTGATTTGTATCTGGTTGGTAGGTCTTTCCCTCTGCAGTTCATCACATAGTCTTAATGCACAGGAACTTCTTATAATTGAAACTAATTATGAGGTTTCCCCTGCTACTTTGGGCCTCATGTTCAAATCCCACAAAGCTCATTAAATAAGTAACAAAACTGGAATCTTTAGCACATATTGTAACTTGGATCATGTTAATTAGCACCGCACTCAAAAAGGCAGTAAGAGGCTGTTTAGCAGCCCCTGCACTAGTTAAAGGGGAGGGAGATGGCAATCCTTACAGCTCTTTGGGGCCTGTCAAAAGCCAGACCAGTGTCCCACGAGTCATGCGGCCAGAAAATAATGGTGACTGGGGCAGAGAGGAGAAACCAAAGGCTGACTCACCCCTGAACTATGGCGTTTCCAGCTGTTCCAGGTTTGAAGACGCTGTTAGCCCAGTTTATTACTTCTCCCTCTTAAGGAACTTGTCCTGTCTGTGACTACTCTGGGCCACCTTTTCTCTACCTTTGTCTGCTTAAGGAATTTTTCTCTTCAGGGTTGAGTGAGCCTCAAAGACCCTAGAGAACTCACTTGCCCTGCACAGAATGCAATTGTCTACACATAAATCCATGTGTCTGTTTCTAGTCAAACATATGTACCACTCAGTAGACATATTGACTGTATTCACAGCTTCTAGCGCTGTTCTGAACGACTGCCGTTCCTTTCCATATACAGCTGAATCAGTAGAAAGCTCTCGGGGCCTCTGTGGGGATGCTGGAGAATGCGCTCACCCACCAGCAAGCCTTTTGGCCTCTCTTCTTGGCTGGTTCACAGTCTAAAGTTAAGCCACCATGATGTTGCTAGGGTAAATTGGAAACAAAGAGATAAAGCTACAGGAGCATTGGTTTACCGCATACCCACCTGCAGCATCAGAGCTCTAGAAGCAAGGTTATTTGTTGATGGTTTAAGAGACATAATTCTGAAATAGCGCTAATAGAAAGCACGTGCTGTTCTCCCATTCTGACTTGTCACGTTTGATGGCTTGATGAGAAAGAAAAGACACACCAAAGGCTTTCCAGACAGCCAGCTGAATCCAAGCTGCTAACACTTGGAATTGAAACACTTAGCTTTATGTATTTGGAGGTAGAATCCCCTGATCCCCATCCAGCAAGCAGCTACTAATCCTAAACATCCTTCTAGCTGCAGTGTGGGCCCCATTCTTCTGCAAAGCCCTTCCCACTATTCAAACTCCCCAAGTCCTTGCCTTTTTTCTTGTTGCTATTGTTTATTTAACTCCGTTTATCTCTGTGAATCCTGTGCATACACAGTTCTAAGTAGGCTGATAATAATCTTATAGGTAATAGGCAGATCTCAATAATCAGGAATCTTCCTTCGATATGCCTTTTCAGACTCATAGGAACTGACCTAGGCTGAATATACAAAAACATACATGACCAAATCACTACACCATCTGAAAGGTGCATGAGAGAACACACACACACACACACACAAAGAGAAAGAGAGAGAGAGAGAGAGAGAGAGAGAGAGAGAGAGAGATCCTAGTTCATTGCAAATTAAGCATTTTAAAAAGTATCCAAAAGCCAATATAAGAATGGCATTCTGAAGTGCAAATTTTTAAAAATTATTCTTATACAGATCTTAATATTTATATTATGCAGTATGAGAAATAAGGAAATTAAGAAGTCTGAAATCTTAACATTATCTGCTAAATGAAAGCTGAAAAAACCTCAGGATGTGTGCATTGTGTATCTATTTAACTGGCATGGTTTTATCGAATGTTAATGCATATTTAACTTGGAGCTTTTTCTACAGAGGGACAATGGGTTAAAGCAATCTCGGAACTAACTTACAGTGACCCTTCATAACTTATAATCCATTTAAAAAGAAAAAATAATAGATGCCAGTGAGTCTACCGTGCTGAAATTGACTCACCTGGATAATCCATTTCATACTGATTGATACTATTTGTCTGTGTATTCACAATATTTTAAAAACATAATTCTGCATGAGGTCATGCTGGATAATTGACAATAAAACTAGTAAGATAATAGTTATGCCCTGCCACTGGTAGTTTACAGTCTAAAAGAACTCATGGCTAATCATGAAATTAAAGAGTCAAATTAAGATGTTTAACCAAGAGCAGAATGAGTTAACACAGAAAGTTTGTTAGTCTCTCTCCTTCTAGCCAGAGATTAGAGCTGTCATTATTGTTGCTTCTACATGCAATGTTAAGTTGTGTAACTGATCTGTTTGCGTGGCTTTCTTCCATAGTTGCACTGCATTCTGCACTCCAAGCTGGTATGGAGACCATCAAATGGTCACAAAAGATAATTAAACAAGAGCAAGAGGTGAAGAGACTGAATTTGGCATGGTGATGCTTAGAAAGGGCTTCTGAGTCAAAACACCCTTCCTAGGAAAGAATGGAATGGGAGGTTGGTCTTGGTAATTGAAGACCTTTATAGACCTTCGGAGTTAGACAGTCAAGACATAATTATGTGACCATCAAGTAACCACCCAGAGGCATAAGTCACAAGGATAAGACAAAACCAGGAGTGAGAACCAGTCCCAAGCAAAGTAGGGTTCACAGTGATGCTCCAGGACCCTGGGAATCCACATATTTCCCTAAAGCCGTCTGTGTGCATTCTTGTCAGAAAACAGGGCATAGTGGGATAGAAACTAGAGTTAGAGACCCCAGTTAGCAAGAGCAAGTGACCTCCCTCCCACCAAATCAGTTCAAAAATTATCTAAATTTTGTTTGAAAGGAAATACTTTGTTGAGCATGGTAGATCATATCTTTGTTGAGCATGGTAGATCATATCTTTGTTGAGCATGGTAGATCATATCTGTTAACCCCAGGGCTCACTTGTAAGACAGATATCTGTTAGTTCTGGGCTGGCTTGGCCTATATAGTCATTTAGCCACTTCCAAACCAGCCAGGGATACACAGTGAGACCCTGTATTGAAAAAGAAAAAGTAAACACACACACACACATAGACATTTTAGGCTTGATAAAGAAACCTCTCAGAATTCTCCCAGTTTTCATACTATAATTTTCTCTTTGGAGAAAGAAAACAAACAAAAAACAGCACAGAAGTTGTAAAGGAATATAACTAAGACTTTAAACAGTTTCAAAAATGTTGTCAACATTGTATGTGACTAAATCAGTACTCAACAAGAAATGCACATACACACACACACATGCTCGCACACATGCATGCATGCACACACATCTGGAAAGAAAACATGATTTACATTTAGATTGATGTAAATGCAGTAGTAACCCCAGCACAGTGGAAGGTGCAGCAGCTGGCCTGACTGGCTGCTCTACAGATAGGGTGTCTCCTTGGTGTGCAAGCATCTGCTGATCCAGCCACCCAAAGTCCATTTGCTGGAAACCTCCGTACCCACTCCTGCACTCAGCCCTTGATCTGTTGAGGCTCCACAGTGTGGTCTGGGATCAGAGTGGCTTACAGTTTCAACCCTTCTCTTGTTAAACAGAACTCTATTGAGTTGGCAACACCCCCAAGCTACTGTCTTTCTAGCCTGGAAGGTGAAGTACTGTGCATTAGGATTATTCTGCTCCCCACTGAAAATTCATCCTGCTGGTACTGGCTATGAAATAAAGGCGTGAAGAGTCTAGTTGCCTTGTTGTTGATGTAAAATGTCAGTAATTCTATAAAAGTGGGATGTAGAGGGAGCCCACTAAAGGTGCACAGAGAGAGCGCTACTCTCTAGGACAGCTATCTACATAGGGTGGGCTGCCGAAGAAGGCAGGGGGGTGGTTATCTCCACTTGTGCTTCAGCTGAGTTTAGAGTTCGTTATATTTGTAGAAGGGACTCTTCTTTGAGGGAAGGCAGGGAAGATGTACTTTGATGACATTCCCCCACTCTATGCCTGCTGATACTGTCATTTTCCAAGGACATTACATCAGAATAAAAAAAAAAAAAAACAGAAAAAAAACCTTAAGCCTCCTGTCTCCAGCATCCCGTGTTCTGGACATTACAGATGCATTCTAATTCGAGCCTTGCTAAACCTGCAATGAAGCTATTTCTATCCTCTCTTTGCAGTTAGGAAAACTGAAGCTTAGCAGGCACACTGGGAAAGATGTACCAATATGGTACATTGGGGAAAAGCCAAAGGGACCTTAGACTTCGAAGTCTGAGCTCTTTGCACCATGCTACCTGCACTCATGAGTAATCTTTGGGAAGGAAATTCGCAATGGAGTCAAGGTACCAAATGAAAAGCAGCATTAGCAAGAAGCCCCTTCTTTCATCTTCAGATGGTATGCATTATCTAAATCTCCCTTATCAAAAGTTTAATAACATCAGTAACTTGTCTAAAATCACCTCAGAATCCACACAGTCGAAAATCTCTTATTTTATATAATGCTCTCTTTCTGAAGAAAAGGAGTTTTAAAAAAAAAAAAGCAAATTCCTTTCTACATGGTCCAGCCTCCCGGCTCCTTGTCCCTCCATCTCTTCCTCTCTTTTATATAGCCACACTGACGAAACACAGGCCCAAACCAAGTATTCCAAAAATTCACAGCAGAATTCCATCTTTCAGGTCTGGAATTAAAGACAGAAAGGCATAGAAGTCAGAGTCAGTCACTCTCTCTCTCTCTCCTCTCCCTCCCCCCAGATAACATTCTTGAATCCTCTGCCATGGTATAAACAAGGCTGAGCACACAGTATTCCTCCTGAAGCGCGTGGCCCTGTTTTGAAAGTGCAGGCCTGATCTCTGGAATTTGGTGTTTGCTTCTCTGTGTACATTTCTATTCATTTGGAAATGATTTAGCTTGGTGGGATTAATGATGACCTGGAATAAAAGAAATGGGTCTTTCTTTCATCATCTCTCACCTTCCTTTCTTTCTCCATATCTATTTTTTTTAACAATTAGGTTTGGTTCTATATGTGTTTCCGAGGTCAATGCCGGCTCTTCAGCTCTGCGTTTGGTTGCCTTGGGTTTATGCCTACAGTCAGTTTTGTGCTGGCTTCTTGTGGACCCTCCTTTAAAGCACTCAGACCTCAACAATATCCTTACCTGACAAGATATTGTTGGTTTTCTTTACTGTATCTTGAAGATTGTTGATTTATTATACCTCTTCGAGGCCAGTATTAAGAGTGTCTAGTGGAAACCTGGGCAGAAACTGGAATAATGCTTCTTACCTATTTATGGGCCGAGTGTTGGGATAAGAACTGAGGGGACCATATGCTCATTCAGTCCCAGTCCAGGTGGATTGGTGTGCTCCCATTAGTTCAGGCACACTGTCTCAGTAGGTGGACCAGCCCCTCACGGTCCTAACTTCCTAACTCATCTTCTCCCACCTTCTGCTCTTCACCTGCACCTTGGGGGCTCAATCCATTGCTCTGATGTGATTGTGAGTCTCTGTCTCTATCTCCATCCATCGGATGAAATTTCTCCCACCTCTATCCCCGCTCCTTCCTAGGCCAGGAGGGATGGGGGTGGGCCTTGGACTTCCAACAGGGCAGGGCACCATGCCCTCTTTCAAGGAAGAAGGGGGAGGGAGGAGGGGTGGGGGTAGTGGGAGGGGCCCGGGAGAAGGGGAAGAAAGGAAAAAAAATTTTTTTATCTTTAAAAAAAAAAAAAAAAGAGTAAGAAAATAAATCCTTAGGAAAAAAAAAAAAAAAGAACTGAGGGGACAATTCCTTGGTATGTATCAGCTACTGACTATTTAGATTGGTCCTTTTAAGAACAGCCATGATACACCCTTAACCAACTGAGTAGATGTTCATCTCAGTATGTCACTTTCCATTCAGCTGCTGTTACCAAAATTATTGCTTAGTCTACTTCTTGAGACCTTGAGTCTTTTGTATAATATCTTCTGAGCACTCCAGATTTACAGGGAAACCATTATATTTTGAGAATTTAGAGACTCTATTGTCAAGTGTAAGGGTGCTTTCTTTCCAAACAGCAGTCTTCCGTGTGCACAATGCTAGTGTGCTGATGTAATCTGTGACTTCTACTCCATGAACATGCCAGCCTGCTGAGACCAACATAGTTGAGTAGAGCACCATCTGGTTCCCATGCTTCCAAACAAGAAGGGATGCTTAAACTATGGCAGCCTTTGGGGCTTGAGTAGCTTACCTTCCATAATGCATCCTTTCTGCCTGTGTTTCCGACACTCAATGGGCCTTTGTCCTAGTCGAGCCTACAGCTAGACTGTGGTTTGCATCATGAACCAGCTGCATGGCAATGTGGCGTCTGAGTGCATCTGCTTAAGAAGTGCTGTTCACAGCAGACATGTCAAAAAGCAACCAGACATCTAGGCCTCCATATTCAAACCATCCCCACATGAATCCACCAAAGGGCCCCACTTGCCTTTACATGCCAGATTCTACCAGGATCCTGATGGAAGGGAAAGACAAAAAGAGCACCTGAAAGTTATTTTCCTCAAACCTTTGCAAGGTCTGGTTGCGTAGGGTCCCTAACAGGGTTTAGAGGTCAGAGTCTAATGTGGTGGCTCTATTTCAAAACTCAGTAGGCATAGCTTGCTTACTCTTGAACTTTAAGCTTTGGTTTTGCATGGTCCTGTAACAAGATACATCTTTCAAGAACACTGATTCTCCTTTCCTGTAATTTTTCTGGCACCAATGAACAATGTCTAGAACAGAATAGAAGTTGCCAGCAGTGTCTTGACATTAGACCCACTAAGTGCACATAACCCCTCTTCATTAAAAAAAAAAAAGTATCTAAATGCTGAGAGCTAAAGACATATTACACCAGAAAAAAAACCTCATGTAAGGAACGTAAAGGAAGCTTGTAACATACAGGTGAAAATAGCTTTGGCAAGCTAGCCTGAACATTCCTGTCTTTCTTGAACAAGATTTAATATAGAGGTCCATTTCTGTGACTCTCTTCCATTCATATCTGGGAAACAGAAGTGCTCCAAGTAGATATTGGCTTAGGTGTCCTGAATTAATCCTTCAACTACCAATATTTGGTGAGAGGATTGGAGTCACTTTACCCTGGGCGTGGTACGTCCTATCCAAGTGTCCAGAATACCTTTGGCATCTCTGTCTTCCATGTGTTTGTCTTCACTTCCTATTATACAATAAATTGTTGTAAAATGGAATGTTGTCCTTCCCATTGTCTTCCCAGTGAGCAAATCTGAGAGCGTTTAACAGATTTCCTCGCATGTCCAGGCAGCACAATCGTAGACTCCAGTCAAGGGGGAGAGCTTATTCCTCTCAGCTGCCAGGCTCTGCAAAGGCCTCTGGCTTCTCTGCTGGCATTAGAGGATGGTGTTCTGTCTTCAGTGTATTCAAAATGTCACTCTTAAGACACTGATAATTGGCATTGAAAGGGAACCTGATAGACTTCACCATCTTCATAACCGGGGAACACATCAGCAATGTAACCGAAGAGCAACAAAGGAATTGCATGCATGGGCTGTGATTCTTATACAAACCAACAGGAGAATCTCCAAGATCTGCAAAGTGCTGGCAGGGTTTTGCCATCGTTTCTCACAGAAAGAAGGAAACCAGTATTGTGACATGACAGTCAAGAGCCATCATCATTACCCAAGGAAATGTCATCGTGGCAATATATAGCACTGGTTTACTAATTAGTCACATCTTGGTACCTAGAAATGCATTAGATAATAATCTTGGCAGTTAAACTCTACAACTCTCCACATTAAGATGATTTCCAAGTGGCTGGAGAGGTTGCTCAGTGTAAGAGCACTGGATGCTCTTCCAGAAGACCCAACTTGGGTCCCTGCCATTCACATGGCAGCTCACAATCCTCTATAACTCAATTTCCAGATGATCTGACACCTTCTTCTGACCTCCTTGGTCACCAGGCACACAAATGATGCATAGACATAAATGTTCCCAAAACACATGTACATGTAAAAGTAATTTTCATTATTTCTTTTGATTTTGAAATTATATCATTTCTCCCTTTCTTCCTTCCAAACCCTTCCATATACCCCTCTGTGTTTTCTTTCAAATTCACCGTCTCTTTTCTCAATAATTGTTGCTACATTCACATATGTACATATAGCGTGTGTATTCATAATTATAACCTGCTCAGTCTATATAATGTTACTTGTATGTGTCTTTTCAGGGCTGACCATATGGTATTGGATAGCCAGTTGATGTGCTCTTCCCTGGGGAAGGCTATTTCTCTCACTTTCAGCACTCCTTAGCTGCCTGTAGTCTAAGATCAGGGTGGATGCAGGGTTCTGTCCTTTCACAGATGCAAAGGAAACTCTTTTCCATAATTCTCTTTTGTCTAATGGTTTAAAAGCAGTCTCCAGCATTCCTAAGTT
Organism: Ondatra zibethicus; assembly: GCA_004026605.1. NCBI lineage: Eukaryota > Metazoa > Chordata > Mammalia > Rodentia > Cricetidae > Ondatra > Ondatra zibethicus. Next base: position 178,775 of record PVIU01000703.1, read on the forward strand.
CATAGAAGCATCAGTCTATCCTCATTTCAAATGGACTTCTTCCTGTGTGCATTCAAACTTCTCTACTTCATAGGGACATCAATCACATTAGACTCAGGGCATATGCTAATGACTTCATTTTTAACTTGACTTAGTGAACTTTTCATAACTAAAATGAGATACCTGAGATATTTAAATTCCAAGAAAAAAGTATTGGTTTGTGTCCACAACTCCATATGTTCTGTTTCAGAATACAGTGGCTCATCAATATTGGTCCATGAAGAGGGCAGCAAATCATGGTGGAATCATATGGTCATGTCAGATACACCTATTCTCTATGTGAATCATGAACAAATAGGAAAAAGAAGAGACCAGGCCCCCACAGTCTCCCTCAAGGCATTACCTCCAGTTATCTCAGGATTTTCCACTAAACTCCGCCTTTTAGAAGTTCTGCCAGGTATCATTGGTGCCATTCTGGGGACCAAGCTTTCATTTCATGGGACTTTGGGGGTATATCTATCTAAAGTATAGCACTTGACTACCCTTATACTCACTTGACCTCCACACTGGAAGACACCATGAACTAAAAATCTACTCTGTATGGGTGTGTGTGTGTGTGTGTGTGTGAGAGAGAGAGAGAGAGAGAGAGAGAGAGAAAGAGAGAGAGAGAGAGAGAGACCAAATTCAAGTCATAATAGCAACTAAACCTTACTTCTTCAGGATAATGATTATTTCCTTATATTGCACTGGATCAAGTGGACAGGTGAAGTTTGTTGATTGATCAGAGATGTGTCCAGTTGTCCACGTCTATGCCTGATCCCTGCCAGTGGTATAGAAGGCTGTTTTCCTGAGATTATCCCTCAAGAAGTCGTGTCTAACTGTGCCACATTTCTCCCAGTTAGGAAGTTCTTCATTATGTTATGAACGGCAGATCTGGGGGTGTTCGATGCTCAGCTGTGCTGAGGAAGGAAAAGGAAGCTTTCATGTTAGCTCCAGTGAGCTTGTTTCTGAGTCAGCTTCAGCCTCACTCGTGGCTCAGTTTCCCTTCTGACTCAGTTTCCAGCTATGGCTGATCCCAACATTAATACACCTTATTTGTTTTATCTCTTGTTAGACAAGAGTTTGTTTTGTTTTGTTTTTTTGTCTACCTCTGTCTTAACGTTCTTACAACAAAATTATATACATTTGGGGGAAGTTAATTGAACAGAACGAAACATCTCCAGTAACGCTAAAAAGCTCACTTTTATTCTTTTTATTCTCTTCTTCTTTGATTTGTTTGGTATTCTTCTCAGAGGGGAAAAAAGGCCTTTTTAGGTTTCTACACACCAGCCAGACATCCTTCATCAGATCTCTACACAAATCCTTGAACTGAGATGCGACCTCCTGTCTTTCCCATGGAGGGTTTCCAAACACTGCTTAGCTGTGACTTCTTCATTTTCTTCCTGTTTCCTCTTTCTGTCACCAATAGGATTTGCTTTACATTGAACACTGGAGGTATTGCTACCCGGCAACACTCAAAAACGAGGAGTTTTCCCCAAACTGAATCAACAGCACAGTTTTTCCCCTTTCCTAGGGACAAACCATGTCTCGACTCCAAGTGAACCTTGTGATAGCTTGGGGGTGAAAACGCTTCCAAGATGAACTACAGTGAAGTAGATCTTTTAGTCCTGTGTTCCCAAAGCCCTGTATACAGTGTTTCTCCTAGGAAAGATCCAGAGACTTCAGAGGCTTCTGGGTCATGAGAAGGGTCCCTTCAGAGCCTCGGAGTTACCAAACTAGGGTCCACATTATTTTAATAAGTCCCTGCAGTTGCCCACAAATTCCCAAGAAGTCTACTTCCCACATTTTGTGAAAACAAGGAGAGGGCCCTGAGAAAGCTCAAGGTCAATCTCTGGACATCATTACTTATGTTTTATGCCAATTTCTGTGGTTTGATTAGCATAAACCAAACTCCATCTTATTCCAAGAGAATGGAAGCCTTTGCTTTTTGTCACTTGCATGACAAATATTCAGGTTTGCGATCTAAGAGGCTGGTGCTGACTCTTGTAAAATGCTGTGCAATCTTCTTCAGAGACTAGGATGCTTTTCTGAGCTCTCCTGGAGATGTTATCCTAATTTACATCTTTCCTGATGGAGGCGTCAGAATTAAATCCAGATGCGCTCCTGGTAATAACATCCCGAGGTCTGTTCTAAGTGTGGTAGTGAAGCCAAAGCCCCCACCTTATTCCTATCTCCCCAAGAAAACAACATGCAGATATCGAAAGGATCAGCCTTTCAAGTTTGATATCCAGTTTCTATTTCTGTCTCCCCATGTTCACCAGCTCTGACCTTAAGCAAATTGGGTGAACTGTCCAAGCCCCAGCTTCCTCCTCCCGATGGGAATTCATACCTTAAGATAGGAAAGGGCAGCAAAAATTCATTCTCAAGCTCTCTAGTTCTCTTTATTCGAGCTAATTGGAGACTTTTAACACCCTATTAATGAGAGCAGACCTGATCTCCTGGTCTCGGAAGTGAGCACTGCCGCCTACAGGTGTGCGGAAGCCAGCCATCCCCTGGCTACATCTGGACTCTGCTCTCCAGGTTGGGTATGGCCCTAAGAAATGTTTAGAGCAGGTCTGACAGCAGAGCCAGGAAAGACGGGCTGCAGAACTGGCAGTGGGCCCCTTGGGGTGCCTCACTCCAGACTGTCTTCCGCAGATAAGGAGACGTGAGAGCAGGGAGGCGGTTGCAGCCGCCACGTGCCCTTCCGTGAGGCTCCTGCAAAGTCATGTTCACAGAAGGGATGACACGGCGAGGAGCATGTTCCCTCCCAGCCGCCAGCCATGCCGATGGGGCACCAGAAAGAGGATCACTCTCAGCACTGAGCCCTCCAGCCAACCTCACAAAATGCTTTGCGGTGTTTGCCAACAGGGAAGCTCGGTTTGCAGCTGCAGCCGCAGGTGCCGGCTGCCAGGTTCCCCTTGGCAACGCAGGTGTTTGCCAGGTTAGCAGCTCTGCCATGGAGAATGGCTTGCCATTCAGAGCATGTGGCCTGAAGCATGAAGTAGACTTGTGTTCCCCCCCCCCCGCCACACACACACACACACACACACACACACACACACACACACACACACTCTCATGGTGGAAAGATAATGACTGCAGTGGTTTTTGTGGGGCATTATATGATCTCAGCAGGGGGTTGGTCACTGGCTTTTCCAGGCTATGGAAGATGGAAGACAGGAACATGCTTTCTATTTTCTTTTCCTTTTTTTTTTTTTTTTTTTTGGTCCAAGAGACTATTTTGTTTTCCTTGCCATCATTCAATCCAAGTATCATCCATGGATTTGCTTAGGTCTTTAAATAATATGTTTGCAATTCCAAGAAGGAATTGCTTCTAGCCACTTAATAATAATTCAAGTGTGTATTTTTGTGTTTCGCAGAAGCATTTCCATCCAGGATTTTATTTAGATATCTTTGGGGGGCTAGATGACACCATCTCAAATCAGGTCTTCTGAATCGTGGTACCTTAGCTTTTCATTGTCTGCCGAGCCCGCTCTGCCTCCTGCTGCGCCTGGATTTCTTGTTTCCAGTAACCAGTGAACTGTTTAATCGCTTGTCTTTTTTTCTGATCGGTTGTGGTCTTGCCTTTGGTACACAGATCAATGCCTGCTAACCACAGTCTCCTGCCGAGAGGTTCTGTTCTTGTGCACAGGAGAAAAACCAGGAAAGGAAAATCCCCCAGTTAGCACAGTGTCCCCGCCTCTCACCTCTCCGCCATGCCCCCTTTCTACGCAGGTACATAGATAGCTCTCTGCTTCTAGACTGCCCCAAGAATGTCACTTTGGTGAGAACCACTCTTGCCTGGAGATTTGCAGTGAGTTGCACGTGAGGAAAGCTAAACTTCAGGGGCCCAAAAGCACTATAGCTGAAACTCCTCTGATTCTTTTGCCAAGGTCATTTGGTAAAGCCACACTCTGGGGGATCATTAGCTTTTCGTCCTTCTAAATGCAGGACAGAGGAATATCTAAGCCCAGCAAATCTGCAAAAGTTGATAATACCAAAATTATACATGTTCACACACAAACACAACTGCAGCCTCTGGTTCTCTCTCTCTCTCTCTGTCTGTCTGTCTTAACTAGCCAGTATGTATCAGGATGTACTTTGGTTTAGGCAGAATTAAAGCGTGTTTACATTCCTTAAACTACTAACTATACACACACAAAGGCAAGACAAAAATTTTCTCATATCTGGAGACAGCACGTGTTGTTGGTGGTTTTCATTGTGGTAAGTCCTCCAAAAACCAAACAACAACAAAACAGTATCTATACTTCCTCCTCCTTTTATTTCACAACTAAAACAATAACAGCTAGCACTGAGCGTTTATCACGTGGTACTCAGACATTCTGATAAATACCATACATTTATAAGTAATGTTCACAGCTTATTCATTCCTTATGGTAACCCTATGGAGCAGAGCCCCGCCAGTATTTACAAGGAGAAAACTCAAGCTTAGAGCTCTAAGTCGTTTCTTCAGAAGGTGGTTGGCATAGAGCAGGGCTTGAAAGAATAACAAAGCTCTGATTTCAAAAGGCAAGTGATGCCTTAAAACCTGTGCTGAGCCGATCGCATATTCTGTTCAGCAGACAGCCTAAGCCATGAGATCTAGCTAAATCAAACAATTTATTGATACTCATGTCATGAGAATTCCAAAAAATGTGTAGCAGTTCTAGGGGTATAGTCTGTTAAGGGAAAATGAAATATTAGCAGATAAAACACAACTATAATTGAAGTGGTTTCATTGAACTAGGATTGTGACTTTCAGGGCAGAAGAGACTGTATTCAAAGAATAGATAGTATGACCTTAGTGTTCACCCTGGTGTCAGAACTTGAGTGAGCTCTTGTAGGAGTCTCGTCAATGATTAGGCAAGATCATCCAGAGGAGCTCCCTTTCCGATGCAGAAGCTCACACGGCAGCCAGGACCTCAGACAGTCACAGAGCGCATGCGGTGGCTCATTGCAGCGACTGCATTCAAAAGGCTGATCTAGGAGGGTACGATGGAGAAATGGTGTCTGCATCCAAAAACTCTCACTAATACCAAACAAATAGAAACAAACAAACAAAAACTACAAAGGCAACTGGATGATCTGCTCACCTCCAGCTTAGTTTGCAAACAGGCACAGCGGCTCCTGCTTCCAGAGGCCCGGCAGCAGTCAGCCAAGAACCACCAGAGTGCCAACCAGCCTTAGCCCAATACTTTCATGGAACTATATGTAACAATCTCACTGATCTTCCAAGACCTGCTGCCCAGGAGCGGCTGCCCCTACCCATCAGTGTGCTTTTGTCTCTGTATACTGCCTGAGCGGTCTAACCAACTGTGTTTAGTTGCCATGCCTGTCCAGTTGTGTGTTTGGGGGCCATATGTTATTCTTGGAATGTGGCCAAGTAGGGAGTGTATGAACGAAATGAAATAATCCATGGAAAGTGCCCCAGATGTGGCAACACTTTGTACTGGTTGACTATTGTTATCAGAAACCTGCAGCGCACAACACCTGTCTGCTCTCTATGTGCTACCATACAGTTCGCGAGCTTCGGGCAAGGGGCTGGAGGTTGAAACACACAAAGACACACAGAGACAGCACAGACAGACAGACAGGGAGACAGGGACCTCTAGTCACTGGTAAGAAGCCCTTTATTCAATAGCACCATGGAGGCTTATATACCCAACAGTCAGGTGGGCCAACAGGTGAAAACCTTATACTCTGATCCTCAAGGCAACACGTGCTCATGAAGCAGAGCTGGTAAACAATTTTGACACAGCTTTCAGTAACTCAATCAGAAGGAAAGGAACGATCTCTAGCAGGGAAGAGCAGCTGGAGGCCAGGACTCCAAATGGTCCCAACAGAAACCCTTGAAAATTTTTAAAATAAATAAAAGATCATGTCATAGAAAATAAAACTAAGACCTTAGTTTGCTAGCTTATAGTAAAGACTCCAGAAATGGTAGGAGACATGATCTCCCCTTCCTTGCCACCCTGGAGAAAGAGATGAATAGACTTGAATCTTGGTGTGATAAAATGTTCCCAGTACATATTTTAATCAGATGTGGAATGACACAGAGACATGGAAATGATTTTTATGAAGGAAGATGTTTATGGCCACAGATCCCTCTAAATAGGAGGGGTGGCAATGGCGTGTCTTGCAGGGTCACTTGAAAAGCACCAGGACCAGTGAGCAGGTGGAGAGGGGAGGGGATCGCATGTATAGAAGCTTCACTATAGTTTTCATAGGAAGGAGCAGATGAGACCGTCTGCATGGATTTCATGTTGGCTAGCTATATCATTTCTGTTAGCTGCAGGGTATATAGATTGCTGTTAGTGACCTGCTACCTGGTTCTCAGTGATCCTAAAGCAGAGAAATAAGAGTCCAGATAGTTAACAACTCCATAAAGGAGCTGGTTGGCAGGTAAGGACTCAATTGGTTAGTTTGTATATGGAAGATACATCTAGGGCAGTCCTCTGCTATTACTAGGAATGATCTATCCCTGTAAGATAGATAATCCTGTGGCTCTCCAAAATTAATAAAGCCCTCAACACAAACGTATAACAACAATAATAATAAGCATCACCCAGCACTCCCTGAATGGCAATGATAGGGTTGGCACGTACCAAGCATGGTGATGGTTTCTAACAAACTCACATCTGCCTAGATGGTTGCCAGGTGAAGCAGTGCTCTGCGAATATCTACAGTGAAGAGTTTGTTGGTGGACTGACGGCAGCCATAGCACCCTACTCTCTGGGTGATCTTGGTGGTCCAGATGATCTGGGGAGACCAAGAGCTTACCTTTTTGGTTTTCAGCCATTCCTAACTGTTCTACATCTGATAACATGTGACATAAATGACCAAGAGAAATCTGATTGCCGCAGCCACTTGGGAATCTTGACAGATATACAGTTTCTAGACACAGACCGCCTGGGACAGCGTCTGTCCACGCCATGGCCTTACCTTGTGTCAGTCACAAGCATTCCCGAGCATGGAAGCGATCTTAAGCTCTAATAATGTGGTTGACAGGCAAGAATTCCCTACTAGGTTTCCCCTACTCTGTTATTTAATTTGCCTTCAGGAAAAAGAGGAAAAAAAACTGCTTGTGGTGTCCAGAACACTTGGGAATACACAGATGTGTTCAAACAACTGGTTTTCTTCACAGGGTAGTAATCTCTTTACCCTTTCATTCAATAAGCAAATGATGTTTGGAGGAAAACATTTCTTTCTCAACTCCAAGACCATACCACAAAATGAGCATTGAGTTCAGGGACCGAAATTCCCCAAGGTGGGAGGGATAGAGAGATCTAATGACTGCTGCACAGTGGAAGCCAGAATGTAGGGTGAAGGCAATGTAAAGCCTAGAGCTATGTTTCGGAGCCCACTGAACTTCACAGGATCCTGAGTAAGGAGGTGGGGACCTAAAGTCTTGAAGGAGTCAACTTCAATCCCACAGACCCCAGTTAGCTCCAGTTGCAGTGACTGGCCTCTGAGTCTTCCCCTTGCTCCACCTGCCATCAGCATGAAAGGAGCAAGTGACAGGGCATGCTGATGAGTTAGGGCACAGCCATCCTTCTCATGCAAGAAAGCCCAATTCTACCATCCTTCCCTTACATGGGAACGGCACCTTTCAATGGAGGCCACCAGTGATAGGGCCTTAGATTAGAACACATTAATAATGTGCTCCTGTTTATTGGAAAACTTAATCTGGCTTCCTGTTAGCATCTGGGCTAGTAGTTGTTTCATTAATGTCCCCTCGGCACACCCTCAGGGAACAAACACAGAGGGAAGTCAGTGTCTGGTTCTCTGGGTTAGACTCTCAGCTTCTGCTTGCATGCTTCCAAATTCAGACTCTAGTTCTGATGATAAAATACTATTTATTTTTTCTCTCTACCTCAGGATCTCAGTTTCCTCCTTTATAAAGTGGGATGAACATAAGGCCTCAGAAATGGGTCATAGTAAATGTGAAATGAATCACCGGTATATGGAAGTGATTTTCTTTTGTCTGGCCATTCTGCCTGACCCTCAAGCATCTAAATAGCATCTAGAGTTCGAGGGGCTAGAAGAGGAAGCTGCAGGCAGGTAACTGAAGTCTCCACATGTTCTTTAGGTTCCTGGTCAAATGGAGTACAAAGCAGTGGCTTTGAATGTGGCCAGAGCAGAAAAGAAGGGGGGTGGGTTGGCCACCACACTGGGGTGGGAACAGCCTGAAGGGCTAGTGTGAAACCACAGGTTAGCAATCTTTTCTACTTCAGTTTCTACTTCATCTAGGATGCTGAGCAAAAAAAGGTTGCTCCAAGTCATCACTCTTTGTGATTAGCAACCGATGACTGGGTTGAGTTTATCTTTGTTGATCAAATCATGGAACCTTTACCTGTGAACCTAGTACCCCTTACTACACGTAAAATGCCTAGCTTTAACTATGGCACAGATTCACTTGCTTTTCTTGGGCGACTGTGAACCTGGCTAGAATAGCCCAGTCATGCATCATTCTTGCTATGATTGTTGAAAGGCCATGGCGTCTTGGAAAATGTACAAATACTATTTTGAATATAGTACAGGAGGTGTGTTAGTTCACACTTCCCATCTGCTAGTCTGCCTTTACCAACATTTCACACCAACAAGCAAAGGTATGAAGAACGGCAGTAAGCAAAGTGGTTGGCGGCAGCAGGACGCTACACAAACATAAGCAGAGGCTGGATATTACTTATCCGTGCCCATAATCCAGGGAGAGTTAGAAGATGTGATGCATGGTATGAAGACACTGCATTCTTGAGTTTGGAACTTTAATAGGACATGCTAAATCCCTCCTAATTACCACATGAGAAGAATTAGTAGTGTTTTGCCCTTAAAGAAACTGCAGTCCCCGAATCCCCAGTCTCCACCTATTGGCTATGACTCCCTTAAGCAGGCAAGGTCTCTGCAGGATATCAAGCAACAGAAGAGACTCGGGTCCAGGTGTGGCACCGATGGCCAGCAATTTTACTCTGCTTCAACAATTAGCTTGAGGTCCTGCTGAGTTTCATAGGAACTGGACTGGTGGGGATGGCGGCAAGGTGAGGGGGTGGGTGGGGTGGATTATCTCCTCTCTACTATTTTAGGAAAACCTGTAATTGAATCTAATTTCTGCAGCCGCTGTGGCAGAGCAGGATGGCAGGCACAGCAGTCAGGGAGAAATTGCTCCCAGGAAGCAGGGTGGGAGAGGCCAAGGAGCAACTGAGAGCCCCTACCTGGGAAGCCAGGGCCAAGCGTGAGAGGGGAGCTGGTGGGAGAGCAGGGCCCCTCTGGTGCCACCCACAAAGGGCCAGCAGCTCGGAGTGTCTGTGGAGGCAGACCCCTCTGTCTCTCCATTCTCTCTCCACCGCGGCTTGTAAGTATTAGCCTGATGTTGTTTACTTCTTCTCCCAATCTCTCCAAGGAATATGATTCACACGTTTTCAGATTTATTTGAACAAAATGCAATAAATATGCTGCTTCAATTTTAACTGCTGGCCTGTAGCCAGGGTTTTTAATGAATCTGGCCTGTGCTACTGAACTGTTTGAGGATCTCCAGGGCTCTGGGCACTGTGAGATTATACACAGTGGTTTGCACACACGTACGCATGGACGGACACACCACACACACACACACACACAGAGCACTCACACACACCCTATCCTATTCCCTGGGGCCCAGTGACTCACAGTCAACTGCAGGTTTTTTTAGCGCAGACTCGAGTTAAAATTAGCTGGAGTCTTCATTGTTCAAGGAGAGGAGGAAGAGCCCTGTCTTCTTTCATGGTTGCATGGAAATGACATCTTTTAACAACTGTCCCCACCCTTTTGAATTGCTGTGCCGACCACCCCAAAAGCCACCATCATCAGCTTTTTTTCCTCTTTCTTTGTTTTCTTGCTAATGGTCAGTAAAGCAGTCCCAGCCTGTGGGGACTCCAATATAAAAACAGCTGGTTATGGGGATTTAATGTGGAGATAAAAGGTTCCTGAATGGATTTCCACCACAACCAAATAGCCTGTGCTGTGGGCTTTATAGAGGTGCGGAGATGCAGGTGGGGACAAAAAAACAAGAGCAACAGCAAACTCAGCTGCCTCCTCAGACCCTCCAGAAAACGGGTCCTGTACAGAGAGGAGCCACAGAAGAGGTGGCCTTAATCCTCCGACTTCAGCAATGTATGCCTGAGAAGTCAAGGTCCCAGGGTTGAGGGTCAGATTACTGCACCAGCAGTGTCATTGGCTCCTGAGAACCTTGTCCTCAGGAGGGTAAGTGGGATATGCTCAGTGGTCCTTGCAGCCCTGATATTCTATTATCCTGACATCTGGGCTGTGGAATTCCAGTGGTTCTCCTCCACCGTGGTTTCCCCTGGTGCTGTTTCAGAACTAAGGCTTTCACAGCTAAACTCACCTCCATTTTTTCTTTTTGTTATCCTGAAATGAATAAAGAAATAGCTTTTGTTCTACCATGAACAAAAAATCAGAAAGCACCACACTGTTGCCTGTTTGATCTTCTCCAACTGTAAAATCCTTCCTATATAGTCTGGAAAATGTACCATCTCACTTAAGCTTTAAACAGAAGTGTTCTTGGTGTGGTTTATGTTATGATGAATTGCTCTTCCAGCGTCCTTTCCAAACACTGATGTAGTTCAGTGAAACATAAGTTTGTTGACTATGTGATCAGACACTCTCAGAAACACATGTACAATATAGCTATAGACTCTCTTCTCATATTAATAATTACCTTATTGGGCAGTCAAAGTTTCTATGATGTATATTACTGTTAGCAATATACCTCCTAGGTATATTTAATGGTCCCCTCCACCCTTCATTTAAGCCTTATATCAAAATTCTTGAGATCTCTTTGTTTTGTCTTACTTTTTACAGATAAAGAATCTAAGACTGAATTCGTTTGTGAAAATCAGGGCAATAAGACTGATCCTGAGAGTTTGAACTGTCATATAGTCAAGCTAGTTAAAGGGTGGAGCTCCAACAAAGGTCAAGGGCATGGAAGCATTGAGTGGAGAAGCTTGTCTTACCCATGTGTGCAAGGGTTAGCCAAGGGTGGCAGAGGGGAGGCACTGGTCCACCGGGGAGGAGGAAAGGGTGTGATTGTGGAGCACGAGTGCGTTAGGGACACAGAGGAGCACTGTCAGCTCTCTGTCTTTTACCTATTGGGAGAGCCTTTGATGAGACATTAGAGAAAAGAGCCTCTACCTGCCCAAACCAGAAACCCAGGAGCTCTCAACTCTGGGCGTTCTTCAAATAACTGTCTGGCTTGTAGAAAAGCTGCCCTCAGATAACTTTGATTATTTAGAAAAACACATTCCTCTTGTTACATAACCAACGCTGGAAAAATAATATTTTACTGTCAATTTTATTACTCAGGAAATGTAATAATTTCCAGGTTTAAGAATGCAGTAGGACATTTTATTGTACTAGACAAATAGAAATTAAATTGTTTCTATTTATCCTGTAGAGCATGTTGATCTGAAATATGTATATACAGCCCATTACTTACGTCAAGCTGAATACCATATCCATTAGCTCACTGACTTGGAATTTTTGTGATGACTTTTTAAAAAAAACTTCCTTTTAAATATTACATTTGGTTTGTTGACTTTTCCTGACCACTTCATTTGCTCTATGACTCTTTATTTCAACTTGAGAAGTCTAACTCCTAAGCCCATGTCAACCCTGGCTTGTTTTTATTAGTTCTGAGTTCATGATGGTTTTCATAGTTGTGGTTTATTTGCCCATTCTTCTTTTTAAATTCACTTTTAATAATTTTTCATGCAATATATTTTAATTATATTGGTTCCCTTCCTCCAACTCTTCCCATATCCTTCCTACCTCCTTACCCAACTTCATGCTCTTCCTCCCTCAAAAACAAAACAAAACCAAGAAACTTGGGAAAAAAGTAAGACAAAAGATAGCAAAACAAAACAGCAAGTGTACAAAAAGCTCATGGGGTCAGTGCCATATTGGCCAAGTGTCCCTGGGCATGGGGCTTTCCATGGAGTGTGATTGGTGCACCCAGGGTGACTCAGTTGGAAAAAACTGATAGTTACCATCCTGAGCTACCAGTTGAAGATAGTTTCTTGGTTAGAGCTGGTACTTGGTGTCTGCTTCTCCCTTCTCCATGTCTGGATCTTATCTGATTTAAAACTGAACGGGGTTTGTGCATGCTCTGTGAGTTCATATGCGCATCAGTCCCGTTCTGTCTGGATGACGCTGCTCTTTTGGAGTCATCTACCACCTCTGGCTTGTGCATCTTTTCCACCTTCTCTTCTACATAGACCCCTGAGCTGTGAGAGGAGGGGTTTGATAAAGGCATTCCATTTAGGGCTGACTTCTCCAGAGTCTCTCACTTTCTGTGCATTGTCCAGTTCTGGGTCTCCGTGTTAATACCATGTAGTGCAGAAAGAAGTTTCTCTGATGAGGGCTGAGTGATGCACTCACTGATCTGTGGGTAGAGCAGTGTGTCATGAATAGCCATCTATGCTGCTGTTTCTCCAGCAAACTAATGGTAGTTTTTGTTTTTGTTTGGTTTTGGTTTTATTTCTAGGACCTATAACCTACGTAGTATCAGGTTCTTGGCCACTTTAGCAGTGTCAGGTGGGTTCCTTCTCATGAAATAGAGCATAAATCCAGTGAAAATGTGCTTGGTTACTCACATAACATCTGTGCCACTATTGCACACTTGCAGGCAAGTCACTACTGTAGGTCATTGGGTTTGTAACTGGGTAAAATTATGATTTCCATACTTGTGGCTTATTTTTTATTTTTTTTAAAAAAGGCAGGTTCTTCAACTTCTTAGGATATTGTTTTTCCTAGAGAAAATGAAGAAACAAGCCACTTGCAGACAAGGATCACTTTCTTCCACCTTTACCTAAGGAACATATATAAGAACTACGTTCTGTTCTTTCTGCCACTGTCAGGTATCCAGACACTCCCATACCAGTATATATTTCTGATGTCCTTGGGAGAGAAAGCCCTTATCTGCAAAGTTCTGCAAGAAGTGAGCTATCTTAATAAGCACAAAAGATTTTTTTTTTTTTACAAAACCATGACCTCAGTATAGAATTAGGTGTCTGTCTTCTGACCAAGAACCATAACTCAATGTCTTCACCATTAAACTTAGAAAGGAACTTCTAAAGCAAGAAGTGTCAAGAGAACAGAGAAAAGGGAGAGAGCAGACATGAATTATATATAGAAAGCAGGACAAATAGATTAGCCTCTTCATCAAAGATTTAATTTCTAACTTTGATTTACAAGGTTTTACATCTGATGATTACTTCCTCAGACCCACAGAGAGCAGCTTTTGTCCCTTTCACCCAGCTTGTGCAATAAAAGACAAGCCTTTACAGCTCCATGCCCAGGTGTATCTCTACAGCAACGCTTCCTAACCACTCATTACCCACAGGTGAAGCCTCAGCTCTTGCCACCGTCCCAAGCTTGAGACAGGCCACCCCATCTATGCTATGTCACCTTCCCACCCACTCAGAAAACCTGCATGCTAGCCACAGGAATTCTTGCTTTCCCTAAACATGCCTTCATTGTTCACGTTATAGATTTATATATTTTGTTCCTTCTTCCCAGAATTTCCCCCATGACCCCTCTGCCAGTGCTTCCAACTTGTTTAAGATCCAAGCTGTCATGCCTCAGTGATGTCCTTCCTGCTCTGATGCTGAAGGCACTCCTTCTCTGTGAAGCCACATCTCTTATACTTGAACTTGTGGTACTTATCTCACCGACTTCTCTACATTTTCTTTGGCACTTCAGAACAGGAATTTGTCTATGGATCTTCATATTTAGGTAAAATGTTCATTGCATTATTGAGTAAATGGAATTAATGAGGAGACTCACTAGCTTATACAGCTGTGCTTTGGACCTTAGTAATATAAGCACAGAGCTCAGCCTTCTAACCATGTTGAAATGTTCCTCTTCCATAAAAATTATCACACTGTTTTCACTGTAGCCTTTAAGATGGTATCTACATTAATACAAATTCTTATTTTTTTGTTTTGTTTTTTTCCAAGACAGGGTTTCTCTGTGTAGCCTGGATGTCCTGGAACTTGCATTATATATGTTTGTACCGAACCTAAACAATAAATAATTCCATTATTTAACTAGTACATTAGAATATACTAGTTAAATTTGCCATAGTAAATCTCTAGCTTGGTCCCAGGGGCAAGGCTGTGGTGGTCTCTTCCACTCAGGGTAGATTGTTATTTTTATTTAAATTTCTTATCTCTGAATCTTATTTCTTCAAGTAGGTAGTCAGCTTCCCTGAGAGTGGATTGTTCCTTACGTGTTGAGGACCCCCCAGAGGACCTGGAATTGCTATGTTCACAGCAGGCGAGAAAGCTCCTCTTGCTGAATAACACATGAGCTAACTGCTTTCCATCGCCCAACATCAAGTTAAATATTTGGGAGTTAACAAAACTTTGCTTCCTGGGGCCTCTACTTTCAGGTAGGACAGCTGAGAGGAGGCAATCACTTGGCCAACAACTCTTCCTCCAGGTTGTGACTATTCCCACAACTGCTTTGGTAATAGCCCCCGTCCTAATTGCCTTTGGTTTTTGCCCCCTCTGCTGAAGCCTGAACCCAGGGGCTCAGGCATGCTGGATGGTTCCTTTGCCATATCCCAGGTTCCCTGGGTCTGTCCCCAGCTGGCCTGTTCTGAACATGTTTTCTCCCACAGCCCCTGAGTAAGCCTTTCACAGGCATTATCAGTTTAATCCCTATCGCAACCTTCAGAGGTAGATAGTTTATTAAACCTTTTTTTTCCCTTAGGGAGCAAGGAAAGCGAAGCCTTCAAAGGTTAAATGCCTTAAACAAGGTCAACCACCTAGTTAAATGATAGCGAGTGGAATTTTAGCCAAGGTCCCACTAGCTGTAGGATCGCCATCTTATCCCCAGCTTAAGTCACCTTTCCTTTGAAGAGCTTTATTCCCAATTATGGGCTAACACATTTGGCTTGGGCTTCCTGCATGAAGCATTTCTATCTCCATATCTTTGCCTTCCCTTTCTCTGTCCACCCCCTCCTCTCTCTCAGGTAAATGTCACAGATGCTTTTCGATTGTGACCCCTATGACCTTGAATAGTTTGAGACTGCTTCTGTGGACTTGTCGGTCTCTTTCTCCAGTGCCAGGTTGTCTTCCAAGCTCCCATTCCCTGGTCTTCCAAGTGGAACTCACAGTACAGAAGTTCTTGTTACCTATCCTTTATCCTGACAGGGCCCTGGCTAACTGAATTGACTCCTGTCCCTCCTTGGATGCAAAGTGTAATAATCTCTTCCCTGGCGCCAAACCTCAGTCATAACAGTTTTGCCTTGTTCTCTTAAGTGTAACCACGGGTTCCTCATCCACAGTGTCTACGTCTGGAAATTCCCCTACTCTTTTCTGCATGACTTAAAGGCCTCCCTAAATATGTCAACTATTGAAATACTTGGCTTTTATCTTAAACCGTACTATCGGCCATGCTGCAATGTGAAGCTGTGTTGTCAGTTAGCTCTGGGCACCACAGAGCAATTTGAATCAGTACAGGCATCCCTCTCTCATCAGACTTACTTTAGACCACTTTGGGGGCTAGACATCACTAGATTACCTTAGAAGGCGGTTGAGAAAAATGCACTGCTTTCATTGCTTGAAGAAGGGCCTTGCAGGATGGACCAAGTACAGAGAAATGTTGAGATGCATTTAATCTCATTAGTTTCTGGAGGACCAACTATCTCCAATCCATCAGAGTTGAGCTATATTAGTGAGACTCAACTATTTCCAAATCTCATTTGCATAATGGATGAGATGTGAAATGAGTCTGATGCACAAGGAGCCACCCGGAGGCACTAAAGTTTATCACAATATGTAAGAATTCTTTTAGATCATAGCATTAAATTCCCACTAACAAGATAACAAATTAATTGCCTTTATTACTGTACTAGCCCAAAGTCTATTGAGCACAGAGCATCAACCTGGAAAAGCAGCTGGGGTCCCAAGGATGCTAGGCAGGTTGGTGAACACAGGGAGATAGTGAGCATTTCCTTGATTTTTCTCCTGCCCCTTTAAGAAATTCCAGGCACCTCTGTAATCTGATGTTGGACTTTGGCTTTATTAGTGAGGTAGGCAAGGATGAGTAAATCAACTGTATCAGACAGGCCTCGGGACATCTAGAAATTGATCATTCTGCCGAAATAAGCACTCTGTGTTTATTAGCTGGGAGTTCATCACTATCGCTTCTCCTCATCCAATTCCTAAGAGATTTCAAAGCCATCATCATGGTATTAGCTCGTCTCACTGAACTACGAGCGATAAAGATTAGGAGATCTATCTAATGATGGGTCTGAGTTTCTGTGATTCTGGGTTTTTTTTTCTTCTATTGCAAAGAGAGCCTTCCTAGCACACAGTCTTTGTGCATGTGTGCACACCTGCACACAATCACAATGCATTTGTCTCCAGTAAGATGAATTAAAGTAGATGATTTTAAGAAGTTCCTTAAAGATCATGAAACAGCGAATTCTTTGCTATCCATAAAGAGGTGACCACTTAACAGAGGGAATCTATGTTGCATTGATTTCTCCAGCCAGAGACAGTAGGCAATATTGCACTGAGAATAATTAGATTCTATCATCACATTTATAATTAAAACCTCCATCAATGATTAGACATCTAGATATGGCCAGGAGGATGACCGCATACAAAACTGATCTCTCACAAACCAGTAAATGTGCGTTTATCTATTTATACATATATTTATATACGCACATCCCTAAGCTCCTGATATCAAGGGTTTTCTCTGTGTGCCTTCTAAATAAGCAGTAATCAAAATGCAAATAAGGTGACCCAGTTAGCATCACATGGAGATCTGTATTTCCACACAGACATGCTGTGTGACTGTCTGCTCTCGAAGCAGAAGGAAAGACGGCACAAAAGATGCTTCCACTAACTGATGCCGATTTCAAAGTCCTGCACATTCTGGAGAATCCAGGAAAGAATCTTCTAGAAACAATGGTCCTCTAGTTTATATCCAATCTACCACTGTTTGTGTGGTCTGTTTCTAAGCTTCCCTGGGAACGTAGACTCACAAGCATGCACGGGGAGGGGGCAAGAAAACTTGTTCTGTGAAGTTTAAAAATTCACCCCTTGAAGCACATTGCCACCATGCTGGACTGAGATGATGCGAGGCTATTTTGTTACAATCACGGGACAAATGTGTTTGGTTTGCTAGTGTGTAGCACTGGGTAAAACAAATTGCTTTCTCTCAGTGGGATAGGGCCCAGCTGATTTCCATCCAAAAGAAGCTACTTTGCCTTACTTTACTGAGGCCCCTATGTATTCCTCCAGCCTATGGCAAGATTTATACACATTTCAGTAGTAAATTTGTAACTGACCTGCTCTCCAAGGATAGAAAGAGTATACTAGAAGCATTGTACTATTAAATTGGTTTTAATTACATGTGTGGATTTGTTCCTCCCTTGTTATTACCTTTTGTAAATCCCCTTATTATATTTTCCATAGAACAGGCCACCCTATTGTCTGCATTTTTTAAAACATGGATGAAATTACATCAGCATTACATTGGTTTTATCTGCCCTTTGTCCTTTTGTGGTGTGTGTGTGTGCGTGTGTGTGTGTGTGTGTGTGTGTGAGAGAGAGAGAGAGAGAGAGAGAGAGAGAGAGAGAGTGTGTGTGTGTGTGTGTGCGCACACACACACTAATTTAGACAAGGATTCATACCAGAACCTAAAAGTTTCTATGAATCTTGATCAGGATGCAGAATTTCTTCTCTGTGTATATGTTATTCTTTTAAAAAGACCTGACATCTGAGATATAGGATGGTTTCAAAGCCTTGGGACTTGGAATGTCTCTTCCTTGCAGTTTTGGTAGTAGGCTGGTCTTCTGGATGATGTCGCTGGGCATTCACAGTGGTAAACCTTTCCACTGCAAGGTCAAGAGAGACTAATTCTGAATCATTGTAACACATTACATAAAGTAAAAGACGCTGTAATGTAAGTCTGTCTACCATTACGACAGATGCAGATGGTTTCCCTGACAGCCCATTTATGCCCTTCTAAAGCAAGACAGGTAAGAACAAATTGTACTGTTTTGAAGTTTCTCTGACATTTGAGAGCTTAGAACCAGAACAATGGACTAGAGTAGATTCTGGCCAGAAGAAAGGAGCAGAAGCATTGGCGACATTGTCCAACTTCATCCAGCAAGCGTGGGGCAGAGCCGCTGGCTCATAATTCCAGTCTCCTGCCTCATCTTATCAATATAGTCGCCTCTAACATGATTTATCGACTATACATAATCACTGAGCAATTTATTTGTGTCAGTTTTATGCTGAAAATATATTTTTTAAAGGCTGAAGTCAATGCGTCCTAAGGAATCGACACTGTGCAGCGCACAAATATAACTTAAACATGAGGAGTAAGTTTTAAACGAGACAACCTGAGCACTAAGAGGGTGTGCTGCCGAGAAATAAGAACGGCTGACATAATGAGTGCTTAGTATGGTGAGGCACTGTAATAAGGATTTCTTTTTGCACTGTTGTTAGTTTTCCCTCATTATTGCAGCAAAGTCCTACAAACTTAGTGATTTAAATAAGGCAAATATTTCACACTACATTATTAGAAGTTCAGAGTGGGTGTCGCAGAGCTAAACTCAAGGGTAGATTATTTCCTGGAAGCAATACTGGAGTGATTTCTTTGATTTCCCGCTTCTTTCTGTCAAGGCATCTGCATTCCTTAGCCTGGGAGCCTGGGACCTCCTTTCTTGTGTATTAAAAGCCACTGGCGAAGCTTCTACCCCAATCCCATTATCACATATATTCCTTTTTTCCCTGTTTTGCCCCGTTTCGTGCTGTATTGCTCTCTTGTGATTACGTTCTGGCCATTTGGATAACAACATACATTTTCCCTATTTGAGGCCAGCTGGTTAGAGGCATCTATGCTAACTGGCTTCTTCCTTAATTTTCTTTTGCATTGTTACAGAAAGTACACACAGGCTCTAGGAATTAGGATACAGATGATTGTGTAGGAAAGACGGGATGACTTCCTCTCTCCCAGTTTAAAACCCACTTAGTTCTCATGACAATCTCATTTAACTGACAAGGAAACTGAGGCACCCAGCTAACAAGACTCCCTGCAAGTCACACAGCTAGCAATGAATGCTATGAAGTACAACTCTGAAAATTATATTTTCACTTCTACATTACACAAGGCAATGAATTTTGGGTATTAAGAATTTGTGGCTTAATTAGGGAGAGTAACTTTTCAAAGGTCTGAGGCTCAAAGGATAGGTGTGTATTGTATTTATCCTTTCTTCAACAAATCTTTTTAAGTAGCTCATACCTGTCAAACAAAGTCGTGAAGAGCCAAAAGAAAGGCATGATTTCTGACAGTTAGCATTTTGTAGACACCCAGAAGAATTTGACAGAGAAATAAAGAAAGAATTACAGATCAAGGCCTAGGTCCTATGGAAGAAGTTTGCACAGTGAGCAAGCAGACTGGAGAAGAAACGCTTCGTCTACCTGACTGTGGATGTGCACAAAAGTTTTCTCTGCAGCCTGCATTTATTTTATACATAGTTTGTGTGAAAACCTCTCTCAGTGACAGAAAGAATTATGGTTTTGCTTCTGTTCTTATCATTTTCTTATTCTATCTGGCTTCCTCCCCACTGCCAGTTACTGAATTCTACCTACATTTCGAGACCTTTGAGTATGTGTCTTTCTTCTCAAGTAAAAAGGTGGTCCCATTCGAGGAAAGTTGACGTCACAGAACCTAATGGTCTGAATATTATTAGTAAACAGGGTGGAAGAGCTGCCTCTCAGAGACAACCTAGGTTCTCTTTGCCTTCTGATTCAGGCTAGACCTACCTGGCCACCTATCTTGTCAGGCTTATCAATTTTGCTTTGTTTGTTTGTTTTTCTCTCATTCTCCTTGGCTAACCTACCTCTGTAAGACACCAATACCCCAACTGGCAATTTCTGGTAGTTACCTCTAAAGTAATTGCTGGCTTCACGTGATTGATTCTAGGCCTGCCAAACAATATTATGCTTCAGTGTGACCTTGCCTAAAATAAAGCAAACTTATCTGACACAAAATTAGTGATGACAAGCTCATACCCATTGTTCTTTTTTTTCTTTCTTTTTTTTTTTTGTTTTTTGTTTTTCGAGACAGGGTTTCTCTGTGGCTTTGGAGCCTGTCCTGGAACTAGCTCTTGTAGAGCTAGCCAAAGCTAGACCAGCCTCGAACTCACAGAGATCCGCCTGCCTCTGCCTCCTGAGTGCTGGGATTAAAGGCGTGCGCCACCACCGCCCCGCTTGGCTGGGAAGCTCATACCCTTTGAACAGGTTGTTTGGTATTCATGGGCTTGCCTGAAAGCGAGCATATGTTCCTATCTTCAAGACCTGAGGCCCCAAAGCATATGTACTCAAGAGCCATGCCTTCTTCTATTCCCAAAGGTCCTTCTTTACAAATCTCAACATCCATAAAGTTCTGTCCATCGGGATGGGATGCCTCCTTTCTAATGATGTCATGCAAACAGTAGAAATGCTGCTTCAGGACAGCCAATACCCACAAGCCCTTTATTCCTTGCCCTCATGAAAACTAATGGCTACCCCTTTGCCCTACAGAAATCATTAGAGCATAACTCTTAGGAAATGGCAACTTCATTTTCATCAGTGCCATATTTCTAGTAAGACGGATATTTGCTAAGTACTTGTGAGTTAATGATTAACATGGTGCAGAAATAGATAAAGCTTTGGGGCCAGAGCGATGGCTCCGCAGGTACAGGCATTTGCTGTGCATATCTCGCGTCTGGAGTTTGCTCACCGCAACCCATGTAAAAATGGAAAGATAGAATCGACTCCATAAAGTTGTTCCCTGATGTCTTCATGTGTGCTGTGGCATGTACAGGCACACACATAGACACACACATACACACATGCACACATACAATAACAATCATAGAATATTTTAAAATAAATAAGATAAAACTTACCGAATTTGGCACACACACACACACACACACACACACACATGCAAATATGTTTTCATTGAGCTTAAGGCTTTCTGTCACTGCCTTGTTCTCCTTTTCATGTCCATGAATAAAGTCCATTTCCACACTACATAAAAGAGAAAAAGTAGAATTTTAATTGTCCACTGGTAAATTAAAACGTGAATGAGTGTTAAAGTTTTAAATTCAAAAGATGGAATATTGAGAATTTAAAAGAGCTGTGAACTGAAAAATGGATTTCAGCATCACTTTACACACAGGGTCTGTGAGCATGAGTAAGTCATCTGGTTCTCTCTGCCTCTGTTTCCTCACTCTTACCATCCACAAACAGCATATTGCATGCCAAAAATCTTTGCAAAATTAAAATCTGCTTAACGACTCAATGGATTTTAATTCCCCATTCATATCAAACTCTGCATTCTGCAGAGTAAATAGAGAGCTGGGAGGTGATGGAAAGGACCAGCCATCCCAGTGGCCTTCCTTTGCCCCACCACCCTGCATAGACATCAACTGTAAGAAGCACCTGCATTTGCAAATTTTAGAATTTGAAAATTAAGGAAGCTATTCAGCAAGTCTACATGAGTCAAGTCCTGTCTGCCAGCTTCCGTGCTCTCTATAGTGGATGCACCAAAATGAAATTGGTGGGGTTTGTCAGTGATGAGCTGTCGGCTCCTCATCTCGAAGGAGTTATGTGGAGGACCAGTAGCGAGTTGATGCGCCCAGATTGTGCCATGTCTGCCATTGCGTGGTTTGAGGACAATCATGACCTGCTTTGAACCTCTGTTTTCTCATCTACTATAAAGTGGAGTGTACAGTAGACATCCCATGACAGGCATTTGCTTGTTCCCTGTAAAGAAATGAGAATTGAGTGATAGCTAGCTTTATGAACCTTAGAGTAACATACGAATTACTTATGAGGAGGTTGAGTTTTACTTGCCAAGGTCGCAAAGCTCATTAAATGGATCCTGAGAAGTTAGCCACCAAAGACCCTGATTTCCACCATGACCTTTGTGACCTTGAGTAACCTGGGGAAGAGGTAATTGAGCAGCTACTTCTACTTCAGAAGGAAGAGAATCAAAATATTGAAGCTATTGACTCACCCGGAAGGCAGTAAACAGTGCCTTGGTCCCTGACCTTTCCGCATCCTGGGGCAGTCAATAACTTGGCCACTGGATTCTGCGCCTGCCAGAGATTTTGATTGGGAGTAGTTTAACCTTGAACTGAGCTCCAAGTAACCAAGGCAACAGGAAGTCAGTTTCTGCATCTCAGGAGAAGAATCCATAAATCAAGTCCCTAATGCAAACACGGTGTACAGGTAGAGGTTTGTAGGAATAAGTGATCTGAGAAATGACCCTTGAAAACAAGTGACTGTCCCCTGATAGACTCTACCATAGCTACAAAGAATTTTGAAAAACTTATAAATAGAGGTCACCAGGTTTTTATGAAATACTTTCATATAAGTAATATAAATTTTCTCTCAGTTCTGTCTTTTAATTTTGAGCAGATGTCAGATTAAGAAAGTTATTGCTGCCATTATTTCTTACTTTAGAATCACATTAGTCTCTAGAAATATAAGCATCAGTGTGCTATGATGTTAAGGTCTCAAAGTGCAGAAACAATCAGAACTCATCCACCAAGGATGTGCTCTGTACAGGCTGACTACTGGATTTAAACGATAACCCTCCTCAGAAGAAAGCCTTTTCTCAGGTTCCCATGTAAATGAGGGTGCTCTCCATGACCAGATCTGTGCAAAACTCTGGTTGGTTTTTTGGGGGGTTTTTTTGTTTGTTTGTTTGTTTTTTAAATAATCAATTTCCTGCCTCAAAAAATCCTGGTTTTTTTTTGAACAGAGAGAGAAAAGCCAGGCCCAGTCAGGAAGGAACCCACCAAATGTCCCACCATGGATCATCTGCTCTCACTAGATTGAAAGGAAACAAACTCTTACATTGGCCACCTGCACAATGTCTTTTCCCAAGGGGCAGCTCCCTTCCCCCCACCCCACCTTCCCCGGGCCTCTGCTCTCAGAAGGAGTGATATCCTTTGTTTAAAGCTTATCTGATAGCCTTGTCCATGCATGCTACTTCTGAGTGTCCATCATCCCTTCAAAAGCCAGAGGTGACTGAGAAAAACATGAGGGCTAGTTTCCTTTTCCTTTCCTTAAAGATGATTTTGAAAGCTGACAATTCCTCAATTGCCTAGGGTTTCCGCAGAAGCTAAACAGTGATGATGGAAATGACAAAGTGTTTTCGGTGTCATTTTATTGCATTTAACAGAGTCTGTATCATAAACAGTTGAGTGGCAAAGTATACCCAGCAGGGGTATGATCAGACCAACTCTAACGAGATGATGTGGCCTGAGACTAATTTAGATTGTAAACATTTGCATGAAAATGGGTACTACTGAGACGACTGGATATCAGTTCATTCCCGCGTGAGGGTTAAATATTCATCTACTAATCCCGTTTATTGCCTCCGGTCCCTAAATGCGCCATAATTTAAATAGAAAGGTATCTGTGTAACCTGTATCCGCAGGTACAAAGATGGCTCGTCCATCTTTTTTTTTTTCTTCAAAGAGGCAGTTGTTCAGTGTAATGAATGCTGATAACTTAGCATTCCAAAGTGTGTTTGGGAGGGATCCTGTTGAGGTCCTGCAGCGAACAGAAATGGGACATTTGTTTTGGTTTCTTCCCTGCCTGCTGTCTCTGTGACCAGACCCATTAGCAGCCACAAGCTAAGGCCCATTGAACATTTTACCCTAGTATCATGCTCTACGATAGTTCTAGATCTTTTTTCTCTCAAAGGAACTCTCTTTTCTCAATGGAAAAGGAGTTAATACATGTCTGTAGTTTAGAAAATATTAGTGGTTGCTAGAAGTAGAGGCTTATACCGATAATCCCAACTATTGGGAGAGTGAGACAGGAGGATTGCCACCTGAGTTCCAGAATAGCCTGGACCACAGAGTGAAATCTTTCCCTTTCCTTAACATATTCCTGTATCACATATGTATGATATATAATATGATATACATAGAACAGTAAAGTCAAGGCTAAGAAGTGAAGGGAAACTCTTCCTGATCCCCACTTTTCTATATACCTTAGAGTAACCCCTGCTAGTTACTAAGATGGATGTTCGCACAGGTGACTGTAACTACCCTGGGTCCTGTGTTTAGTCCATCTTAAGCCAGCTGCTTATTTTGCTAATAATGCATACTGCACACTTGTTTTGTGTCTCTTGATGGATGTACCTTGTAATGTTGTTACCATAGAACTTGGCATTTGTCTCTTTCTGTCCTCAAAATACTCTGAAATGCAAGATCAGAAAATTGCACAAATTTTACTCATCATGGCATCTTACGCCAGAGTTTATGAGACAAGAAGGGAGAGTAGAAGGAGGGGGCAAAAACAAAACGTTAGCAGGACCCACTCTTCAGGTGCCTTCAGGGGTGTGGTCCAGTTGTGTAATGAGGCTTGTGTCCTCAGCATGAAGCACACTGGAATGGGCTTGAACTGCAGTCGGTGTTGGTATGGTCCAATGGACCAAGGTGATCCTAGCTTTAGCATTTTGCAACTGGAGATATGCAGCACTACCTAAGAGCAGGGGGGCTTTATTCAGTTTTTCCTTAAGCTTCCCAAAAGGGTGTTCCTCTCATCTATAAAACTGAAAAAATAGTAATAGCCATGGTCATACCTCACCAAACTGTCATGAAGCCAAAGTGATTAAAGGTGATCTCACTGTAGTGATTAAGATAACCTTGCTCAAGGAAGGGACTGTTTCACTCAGACTGGTTAGGATGGGAAAAACAGTGTCAAGAATGACTGACAAAACCCACTTTGTTGTTGTTAGTAGATACAGGCCATTTGACTTGGATGAGGCACACTCAACCCTCTAGGCTTAGACGTGGTTTTACAGCTAGGGATGTAGATAGGTGCCCATAAATCCTTAACCATACCAGAAAAGAGAACTGAAGCTATACTTACAGCTTCAATTGCTTCTGAGGAAGTCGTGGGTTAGATTTACCTCTATATCTGTAATAATATGGATAGGCAGTTACCCATTAGCAATAATAGCAGAGACTCGCAAAGCATGGAGTGTGTCCTGGAACTCACTCCACTCACCTGGATGCCCAACACACCTTACAAAGTTCGCTCATTGTCCCACCTTTTAAGATAAGAAAGTTAACCGTAAAAGCTCAAGTTTAAAACTAGGAACTTGATTATTTAGTAACATTAAATTACGTTAAGTAACTTGTCCTTGGTAATAGCCTGGAAATGCCAGAACTGGGAAACGGGATCCAGATTAACAATCAAGGATCCAGAATAGCCCATAAAAGCCTATCAGGAGCTGTAACATCCTAATCACTTGACCTATGATGCTTGTCAAGTCCTGACACTCAGAGCCCTCCAAATCAGCTGTTCAATTCAATCTGCCATGATCCTGCTCAGCCTCTAGCCAATCACTATTCTACATTCACAAGTGGGAGAATATCGTATTTCTAGTCTAGGCATTGGAAATGCCGAAGTTTCATTCATTTTAGCGTGTGAATGATATTCACAGTGTACCTCCATCTTCCTTATCCATTCAGTCATCTGTGGACACCTAAGATAATTATCTATCTGGATCCCATTCCTCCCTATCAATTATTTTGCATGTTCTCTTCTCAGCACCAAGAATGACTTTCCCTCAGCCTCACCGGTTCTGCATGAGCTTGAAGAAGTGTCTCTTCATGCCGAGCTTGTAACTTTAGAATCTCTCAGCATCTAGACTGAGTAATGGACAAGCCTACAGGAACTTTCCCTCAGCCTCACCAGTCTGCATGAGCTCGACGAAGTGTTTCTTCATGCTGATCTTGTAGCTTTAGAATCTCTCAGCATCTAGAATGAGTAATGGACAAGCCTACAGGAACTGGGTGCTCAGTGTTTCTTCTCAGTAGTCTCGTCTCCCCAGCCTCGCTAGGGTAGGAATCGAGTCAATTACATCTTCATTCTCTATTCAGCGTAATCTCTGGAAAGATGTATCTCTTGATCCTCAGAAGGCTAATGGATACCTGATGCATTGCACTGTGTCATTACATATGTATCTGCCTCAAATCTAGGCATTCATTCCAGAAAGCCCTTAGTCCCGACATCACCCTCAAACTAGCCGTGGCTATTTTTCTCTTTTACGTATTTTCAATTTCCTTTCTTTTGTAGCTGAACGAGGATAAACAGTCGGACTAGTTACTTGTTTAGGTTTTATGATGGTTGCCCTGCTGTTCCTTTAAATCAACTACAGATTCTTGACTTATTGTTTTTCAGGGATGCCAAGTCCCCACTTAAAAGTGGACCAGACAGCAGTACATAGTAAGAGTGAGGGCTCAGTATCCACCATGATGGCCAGGAAGAAGCCAACCGCAGTGGACAGTGTTGCGATTCCTTCAGCCCCGGTGTTATCTCTCCTGGCTGCGTCTGCAGCCACTACAGATGTAGGTGAGTTCTTTCCACACACTGATGACAGACACTGAAAACGTTTTCTAGTCATGGGGGTAAATGACATCACAATACAGTGTATAATGGATGAAACTCAAAAAAATCAAGCTAACAGTACAAAACAGATGTTCTCATAATAAAGCCAATAAGTAAATAAAAGTCAACACTGAACACCATGATGAATGTCTACAATCCCAACACTCAGGAAGTGGAGTCAAGAGAATCAGTTCAAGGTCATCTTCAATTACTTAGTGAGTTTAAATAGAGAAACAAGTAAATAAAATTTGTAATAGCACGGACCATGGGCTGAGAGTGTGACTCGGTGGCAAAGTATTTGTCTGATATGCGTAGGTATCATCCATACTATCAAAAAGTTAATTGGTGAATTAATTTAAAGCAATTGCTGTTTGAGTTTCTCTAATCAGAAATGCTGTGCCCAGAAGTGATTGAGAATGCAGCCTGGGGGCCGTTTGCAGATGCATGTCAAGACATTCAACCATTTTCTTTAGAACTTCTAAAGAAGCAAATTCATGCCAAGAGATAACAAACAAATCTATCATTTAAAGTCCTTCTCATTAAGCTGCCTTTTTTCACAAACACTGTAGATGAGCAGGTCATGGTCCATCTTCCCAGTCTAAATGGTCATGTGTCAATCAGCTGTCTTTACTGTCTGTAAACACAACTGGGAAACCAGGTCATGGCCGAATATGAAGTGACTCAGCCTGAAACTCCCAAAGCAGGTGGGGAATGCTGCCAGAACCGAAACAACTCCCGGTGGTGTCCCCGGTTAAGTCGTCACCGAGCGAGTGTTAGGAAGAAACCTTCTTCAGTTCTGTCATGGTGCAGACCAGTTGTCACCCTGACCCTAAAGATAAAGTGCCTCATGTTCTTACCTCGCTACAATTTTAATAAGTTAAACATGTTAAGGGAAAAAGAAAATAGACAAAAAAATCAAAGAAAATCTTTAAGAGTCTGTTTTAAAATAAATGTTTAAGGGTTACATGTGGCACATGTCCAAGGCCCTGCAACTGCACATCAGGGAAAGCAGAATGCATATATCTCTTGAGGTAGATGAAGTGTGGGGCCCAATGAAATTCATCTACCTTTCATATATACCTCACAGACTGTTTTGGCTGCTTTATTTTGAGAATTTCACACATTATTGCACTGCATTTTCATTGTATCTACTCCTCCTCCCTTGCCTCCCCTGCATCCTCCCTCTCAAATTCATGTCCTCTTTTTTAATAATGTGTATGTGTGTTCTACTAAGTCCCATTAGCATTGCATATATAGATATAAATACATATGTGTGCATATATGCATGTATATATTTGTGTGTGTTTATGTGTGTATATATATGTGTGAATGTAGAGTCGATCCCCTTAGGCGTGGGCAATCCACCAAGGTCCCATCCCTGAAGACAATGGACTCTCCTTCCCTGTCCCACCATCAGCCTGTTGCTCTCTACCTTGAGAAGGGGCCTTGTGATGCCATCCTCTATCCATGCCGGAATGTTGACAATGTCATCTTATGCAGGAAACCATATTATTCAAAGATCTTGAGTGTAACATTTCTGTCATGCCCAGAAGACACCATTTTGCAGCTGTCTTTCCAATCCTCTGGCTATTACAATCTTCCTGCCCCCTTTTCCATGATGTCCCCCAAGCCTTGGGTATGAGGAGATATTAATATATGCACCATTTGATGATGGACACTCCGTCACTTGTTCTCTGGACTTTCAGTAGTTATGAATCACTGTAGTAGTCTCTATCTGGTGCAGGGGAAGTTTCTTTGATGAGTCATGAGAGTTTCACTTATTGATGACTCTGAGCATAAATATTTAGAAGGCTGGATCAATTTTAAAAGATGGTATTACTAAATTCTCATCTATGGTCTATGACCTTTTCAACCATGGGTTCTTGGCTAGGTTTACAATACCATTCTTGAGTTCCTTCTATAGCAATAAAGCAATAAAGCAGAGCTTGAACACTCCCGACATATTAGTGCCAAGATTTCACTGTTGGGCATATCTTGCCCAGCTGATCTGTATTGTAGTTTAAAGGCTTTGCAGCTGGATGGGAGTGGTGAAAACGTTTCTCTCCTGGTGGCTTACATAATACCTTCCAATACTAGAAGACCTAGCCATTGGGGAGGAGACTTCCAGGGCTGTACCAGCTTGACTTCTCCAAGTCCTGTGACCAAAGTGTATGATGACATCAGCAAAAGAGTCTCATTGTTCAATTCTGGCGGGCAACCATGAGCAAGGACAATAGTCTCTGCTGTTTTGGGGGTCACATAGAACCTCCTCGACGAACACTGGCATCTTACCTGGCCATGAGCTTTTTGTTGAATAATTATATGGCTGCTGGGTGGTGGGGGAGGCCTTAAAGGATTTCATTTTTCTTTACAGCTGAACATAATTCACAGACAATATAATAATAATATATATAATAATTCATAATAGATAATTGTATCTATGTACCCCACTCATAATCCATTCATCAGTTGAAGGGCATTTGGAATGGTTGTATTTCTTATCTACTGTGAAAAGAGGAGCGGCAAACACACAGGAGCAAGTATCTCTGTCGCCTGTGCACTGTTTTTAGTGCCTCTGTGTTCTGGCTGAGACCCATCCACGGAGTCAGGGATAAAGTGTTCCTTTCAGTTCCATATCGGTGATACAAAGTTTAGAAATCTGAAGATTTTTAACTTAAGGTTTGCAAATTGGGGATGCTCAAGCTAGGGACCTTGTACCCCTGCCCTCTTTTATCTCTTTTATGATGCTGAGATGGAAGCCAGTCACCGTGCATGATTGGCCAGTGCTTTGTCACAACTCCAACAAGGCCGCACTTCTTAATAGTGCCACTCCCTTTAGGGGTCATTTCCTTTCATATCACCATATTCCACTCCCTGCTTCCCAAAGGCTTGTAGACATATCATAATGCAAAAAGAAAATACATTCAGCCCAACTTTAAAAGTGCCCATAGTCTACAAATAGTCTCAAACTCATTTAAAAGTCTAAAGCTCAAAGTCCCTTCTGAGATTCATACAATCTCTTAACTCTAATCCCCTATAAAAATCATAACCAAAAACAGATCACATACTTCCAACATATAATGGCATAGGATATACATTACTGTTCCAAAAACATAGAGAAGGGAGCATAGCAAGAAAATACTGGACCAAAACAAAACCAAAAACTAGCTGGGCAAACTCCAAACTCTGCATCTCCATGTCTGATGTCAAAATACTCTTCAGATATCTTGCTCTCATCATCTTTGTTGACTGCAGCACACTTCTTTTCCTGGGCTGGTTCCACTCCCTGTTAGCAGGTCTCCTCAGTAGGTATACCACAACTCTGACATCTCTAATATCTTGGGCTCTCCAAGGAAATCCAGGCTTTAAATACACAGCTTCACTATTAAAATAGCCTCTCTCAGGCCTCTGTCCAGGGACACATGCCTGGCCTCAGCAGCTTTCCTTACCCAAAAAGGAAGATTCTGTACCTCCTTTATGCTATGCTTGACTCTAATGCCAGAACCATGTGGCCAAAGTTGTCAAGTTCTACTGTTTCGTGGGTCTAGAACAAGACCCCCTCGTTCAGTTCCATCTTCACCATCTTTTGTCTGTTACCATCACTGCCTATGTTTGGCCATCCTACAACTTTCTGTAGAACAAGTGGGCCTGGGACTCAGATATTCACCAGCCTTTCTTTCCAGTGTTGGGACTAAAGGCTTGTACCATTACACCCAGTTCTAAGATTTTCTTTAATTCCTTTTCACAAGGTGGAAACTTAGCTGGGTGGGATTGTGCCCTAAGGTCACCACTTACTTTATTCCATTTCTTAATCCCTTTATGTTCTTGAACACAGGATTTTGCTCCTTTCTACTTCCTGGTACCCCTTTCTCCATCTGTACAGTTTGTATTTTATTTTCTCAGCTTGCTCCTTTTCATTATAAACCTCCATCAGAGTTAACACTAATAACCACACTACAGAGTCTATACCAGGCTGTTTTGAGATTTCCTCTGCCAACAGAGTTAGTCCAAAGCTCTTCACTTTAGCCTCAGGCAAACTTTTCAGTCAAGGGTAAAAACCAGCCACTTTCATCACCAAAATATCACAAGAATGATCTCTAGGCAACATACTAGCGTTCTTCTCCTCTGAAACCTTTTGAGTCAGGCCCCACAGTTCATCAGATCACCCTCAGCACCGCTGTCTTCCATGCTCCTACTAGTATGGTCCATTAAGCAGCACTTAAAGCATTCCACCGCATTCCTAAGACAAACTCCCAAAGTCCACATTACTCCAAACAATAACATGGTCCAGTCTATCTCAGCAATACCCCAATCCCTGGTACCTACTTCTGCCATACTTAGGATTTCTATTGCTGTGAAGAGACACCATGACCACAGCAACTCTTATAAAGAAAAACATTTATTTGGGGCTGGCTTACAGTTCAGAAGTTTAGTCATCGTGATGGGAAACAAGGCAGCATGCAGCAGACATGGTGCTTGAGGAGAAGCTGAGAGTTCTTACGTCTTGATTCACAGGCAACAGGAAGTGGTCTGTCTCACTGGGCATGGCTTGAACATATATGAGCTCTCAAAGCCAGCTTCCACGTTAATATGCTTCCTCTGACAAGACCACACCTAGTCCAATAAGGCCATACCTCCTAATGGTGCCATTCCCTTTGGAGGACATTTACTTCAAACCACCACAGTCACAAAAGAATGGAAGGGCCTTGATGGACCAGTGGAACCTCTGTGGGAGGGCAATGAGGCAGAGAAAACTGTGTGTAATACCACAAGTAGGAATTCAGGAGGGAATAACTTGACTACAGCAAAAGATTTGGGATGTGGTCTGCAATATTCCCCTTGAAAACACTATTCAAACTTTCTGTTTATGCACCGAGACGTCTCTTCATGAATTGAAGACATTTCTCTGGTTTTACCTTTGCTTGCCAAGCACAGATATTTCCCAGAGGCCAAAGACAGGTGGTCCACAAATCCCCTCCCCCTCAACTCTTCCATTCTGTGTGAAACACAGTGTTGCTGGGATCATATAGTTATATGGGCTTACCTCCTCTGCTTGAATACAGCAGGTAATTTACAAATATGCCAAGCAGTCAGAAAAGCAGGTGGGTATTAACGCCCTCAGTAATCAGAACTAAGCCAAAACTCTCCTGTGTCAGGATGCAGGAATAGGTTATTTCATTTTGGCAGTATGGAAACAAGACCCTCGTGAGAATTGCACAGATTTGGTTGATTTCCGGGCTCAGGCTGCAAAGCAGATCTTTTGCAGGGAAGCAAGCCAGAGATCTCCCCCAGGTGCTAGGACACAGACCTTTGTGAGATCCCACTCTCCACAGACAAATGGCTTCCTACAAACCTGGGGGAGTTGGGAACACACGGGTAGGCTCCTAGCCAACATCCTGCTTCACTCCATATGTGGAGGAATGAATGCATCCTGAGATTCAGAGAGCTGCCTGAGGTCACAGAGTTGGATTTGAGTCTAATTTTCTCATCTACTGCCTGAGTTTTAGTGGACCCCCACCTCTCTCATGATGAACAGCAGATTTCTTTCTGAGCTGGGAGCCTCTACTTGTTTGGAGAGCAGTTAAGTAAAACTCGCCAATGGTTGGGAGAGATAGGTCTAATTCAAACCAAGCATGCAGGAGGCAGGTAATAGTTTCTGAGTTTGATTTTATCTAATTGCACGCTTATACCCTAGCCAAGCATGCTTCTCGTGAAAGTGTTCACTTGACTCTTGTTTTGCCTTTTTTTCATCTCTCCCTATAAACAAAGTAAATTTAGAATTGCTCTGTGCTTTGTGAAGAAATCAATTTTATGATACGCTGTTTCCTAATGGGTTATCATTTTTACAGGATGGTTTGTGGAGTCAGACAGCTTTTAGTTAAAATGAAAAAAAAAAAAGTTAAACTAAATGGCTTACAAGGCAAAAATTTAACAATATTTCTATCTTTTTCTTTGAATATTTCATACATGTATACAATGTATTTTGATCACATCTATTCCCCACCATGGCCCTTCAGCTACTCCTAGGGCCACTTAACATGTCTCTCTTCAAATCCTTGTTTTAAAAAAAAGAAGAAGAAAAAGAAAAAAGATTTTTCTGATCAAGGTTGAAACTGGCATAAATCTGTGGATAGAAACATGAGTGCAAAATTAGTTTAAGAACACACTTAGACACAAGAAGACACTGGAAGAATTCAGACAATTAGTTGATTCTTTCACTTCGAAATATTGGATGTTCATTTTCCTGCTACACTTGAGCACACACAGTAGATGCTCATTAAGCAATCTGAGTGAAATAATTGGCACAGAGCATAATGGGTGAACATCTGAGAAAGATTCACTGGGTCCTAAAACCACTTAACAGTAGAATGGAAAACCTTTGGTAGCGCATTAGGCAATGTTGGCAGATAGTAGCCAAATAATCAGCTTGGAGTTAAAACAGGATATTTTTCAAACATGTGATCATTATCTGTTATGAAACAATGTTTTGTGCCATATTTTATATACAAGCATTATAACATGGGAGCAAAGACTATAAATCAAAGTCTAACCAAAGTGTGTGAGCAGTTGGACAAGCACATGTCAAAGGGAACTCCCCAGTAGTTTGGTTTAAGGCAAATTTTTAGTTTCACAGACTGTGAGACATGTGCTGGTGGCAAAGTTATTGATCAGTAGGATGAGCATTGGAGGAGATGCCGAAGAAAGCGGCCATCATGAGCTCTTGGAGAGTGGGAAGGGGAGGGAGGCAGGGTGGCAGAACCACCGGCATTCTAACGAGCCAGCCTGCGTGATCACACTGCTCAATGGCTATTGATCTGCTGCAGCCAAAGACGTCTAACTCAAGGGAGAGCAGCATCGTTATTGGAAGTCATTAGGGCTAATGCAGTGGAGGCTTCAATAAGGTTTGTTCAAAGTGATGCAGAATTTGAAACAACTTCTATTACACTTGCCCAATAATGATTTAATAAGCATATTAGATAATCTATACCGGAGTAAGTTAGGCTAATTTTTCTTGTCTTTGCATATTGATATAACTTCTTGGAGAGGTAATGCAGTAGACAGAGAGTCATGATTTCACTCTGAAAGCCTGGGTTTTCTTTTTCTTCTGTCATATTTAGGATGAGACCACATTAATAAGTACATCCCAAATTGTAATAAGATAAATCAAGAGAGTAAGATTGTTATGGTTGTATCCCACAAAGTCAAGGCTAGAATGATGGGTATAAAATACATACCACTGTTTCTGTTCCTATCTCTCTCCCTATGCACAGAGAGACAACAAGGGGAGATACACACATAGACAGACAAACACAGAGAGACACACAAAGACACACACCTGTGTGTGTCTCATACATATATAGAGATAGAAGCACTCAGAGACACATAACACATGGAAGACATACCTCAGACACATATATGGAAAGTGACCCATACATATATTAGAGAGAAGGAGAAAGAGAGAGAGAGGCTGACTCATCTTAGGTCCAAAGAGGATGTCAGCGGCCAGTCTCATGCTCAGGGTGTAGCTGTGCTAAGAGCGGAACAAACAGTGCTGAGTATTATGAGTTCTTGAGTCTAATGGTATGAGGATGGAGTCCAGTGTGCTGGTAGCCAGAACATGATGACTAGGGAAACTCTTTCTAGCTCCCAAATCTTCAACTTCCTTTATTACCTGTGTCCTTTAGAGGGTCTTTGAAATTAACAATACTCCAGTGTAAAAAGTAATGGGGATTTGAGGATTGCACAATCATTTATTTCACGTGGTTTTTTGTTTTATATGCAATCACATTGTTTTATATATAATCATAGCCATGGCATCCCTCATAGATGATCTAGCCAAAGACCCTGTCTTTCAAAAGAATCAATGGAACCAATAAATATGCAAATTAATAGAGTTTGGAACATCTGAGAGCCATAAGTCCAAACACTGGAGAAGTCTATAGGTTGTAAAAGTAATGCCTAATAAACTAAAACAAATCACTTAATATATACAACGGAAAACCTCCATTCAGAGAAAATAAAGTTTAACATAAGAACCATATATCAAGTTATCTAAACTGTACTATCCATGGGCTGTGTTAAAGCATCCCCGCAATGACTCTGTGTCTGAAAAGCCCACTCGATGTGGCAGGTTGATAGAAAGCTGCCGTCCACCGGCTCTGGGCCACTTCATAATCTAGGATGACTGGAAAATGGTATGACGCCCCCCAATGGCTGCATCAAAGCCAAATGTTTTCTGAAATTTTTCAATAAGTATTTCTTCCCCACCTTGAGAAAATCAGTTTGTGTTGTGGTTTGCTTTTCATTTGGTTTGGTTTTGTTTGCTTTAATCTGGATATCATAGAGCCATACATGGCCAACACTATAACATTTCTGGGAATAATTCAGTTCCCCGGCATTGGATCCCCACCCCCATTTCCATCTCTTGGAAATCTTCACTTTCAGATCATGATTTTCAAAGGACCCCTGTTATGCTGGTTAGTTAGCATCATATCTAGGAAGAGGGAATCTTACTTGAGGAATTGCCTCCTTCAGATTGGCCTGTAGGAAAGTGTGTGGGGAACTTACTTATTAATGACTGATGTGGGAGAAAGGCCCAGTCCACTGTGGGCCTTGTCACCCCCTAGCAGGTGCTCAGGAGTGCTAACTAAGAAATTAGGCCTTGCAAACTATGGAGAGCAAGCTAGTAAGCAATATTCCTGCATGGCCTCAGCTTTTGTTCCTGTCTCCAGATTCCTGCCTTGAATTCTTTTTCTTCTTGCCCTTCGTGATGGGCTGGAAGCTGTAAGATGAAATAAACCATTTTCTCCCAAAGCCGTTTGTGGCCATAGTGTTTACTACAGCAACAGGAAACAAGCTCGAGGCCTAGTGTCTTTAGGGGAGTGGAGAACGTGCTGAAAAAGCTGGTGCAAAGGAGGAACAGAAGAAAGGGCATTGAGACTGATCAGTTAGTATCCTAATAATCAAATATGTACTCAGTAAAATATAGACTTCTGGAGCTTTAATCAGAAAGAAATAGCCGGTCCAACAGAGACGTCTTTTCAGAGATAATGAATAGCTCTTGAGCAGGCGTGGGTGGAAGAGCGGAATAACACACACCCTCCCATCTGCTCTGCGTCTGCGTCTAGCCGAGGGCTATCATGTGGCTACTAAAGGCTTCAGTTGAGCGTGTATATTCTGACTTCATACTGTCTGCATTTATAAGCTGGGTAATGTCCAGCCTTAGTGTTCCTATCTGTAAAATAGGGAGAAAATACCACCTAGTGTAGAGGACCACGGTGAAGAAAAATGAGATCTGTGGAAATCTTAGAGAATTAGTACAAGTTCAGCCACTGCACACTGCCAATGGTGCCATGACTATTCTCATTGGTGCTACCTAATGATTTTTTTCTTTTTCTTTTTCTTTCTTTCTTTGTGTGTGTGTGTGTGTAAGCAGGGTTTCTCTGTGTAGCCCTGGCTGTCCGCAAATTCAGTTTGTAGACCAGATTGGCCTTGAACTCCTACCTCTGCCTCCCAAGTGCTGGGATTAAAGGTGTGTGCCGCCACCACCACTTAGCTTAATGTTTTTTTCTTCTATACCCACCTTTCATGTCATCTGAATGCTAACTTGTGAGGTTCTTCACTGGAGTCCATCACCCATTCCTACCCACTCGGGGTCACTGAACACCACAGCTCTGTGCTTCCTTGGCTTCCCATAAGCCCACTGCCCCTTGATCTCCACATTTGGTATAGTGTGCCCACACCTGCATCCCACATTGGACTGAATCCTGTCTTCAATTGTCAGGCCTTATTTAAAACTCTCAATCCTGGGTGTTGTGCTTGAGACAAGCTAGGTGATGGTTAAATATTAGTTAAGGTGTAGTAGACAGCTGCTTTCTGAAAAAAACGTGAGAGCCATTGAGTGTCGAGGCACACTCTAGCATCATACCAGTTAGTGCTGTGAAGCACTGGCTTGTCTTTCCTTATCTTTCATAAGTACCGGAAATAGAACCATTCCAATAATGTCAGCAGAAGGTGATCTGGGAGACACATTGGAACACCTAGTCTTCTTGCTCAATCATGTCAGTCCAGTTTCTGACTAACCTTCCCAGTGACATCAGGGGAAAGTTATTTTTTAAGTAAATAGTCTTAAATGGGACGTGAGGAAAATGGCTCATGGGTAAGAACACTTGCTCTGTAAGCATGAGGAACTGAATTTAAGTCCCTACCACCCCTATGAAAAGCCAGCATGGCTGGGCATGGCTGTAACCCCAATAGTGGGCAGCTGAAATAGGGGAAACCAGGAGCTCACTGGCTGGAGACCTGGATGAGAGGGCAAGCCTCCGGTTTGGTGGGGCCGCATCTCAAGGCAATAGGTCATAGAGAAAGACACCTAGTGTCCTGCCCGCAGGCACTCACAAGTCACCCACTTATGCACGCACACACACACACATGGGGGGGGAGAGAGAGAGAGAGAGAGAGAGAGAGAGAGAGAGAGAGAGAGAGAGAGAGAGAGTCATATAATATAAAAATGTCCTTTTCCAAAGATCCGGAGGAGAAACATGGTGCATAAATGCTCCATCACTTGGAAGTTAGCAGATTTTCATCATTAACCACTCTGTAAACAACCCCAACTCACCCTGGTCTGTGCTGTTCTTTATTTCCCACTGTGGCAGCCATAGGGGTTTTCCTGAGCACTAATCATTCCATGCTTAGATTCGCTGCGTTCCACATGTACTGGACAGTCTTTGAGAATCCCAGACCCTTGCAGTACAAGGAATGAGAGGAAGAGAATTGGAGACCCAGATCTCTGTTGTTGACAATTCACTAACACAACATGGTATGAAGAGCCTTGTGCCGTGCTGGTGCCTAATAGATACTCAATATATATAGCTGGACTTACTATAGCTAATTAATTTCCCTCTAAAACCGAGATACCTGGGGGGGAAAAAACACAGAAGAAGATGGAAGGTTTAATGACAGGTTTGAACATGCTGTAGCTGTAAGAAGTTTAACTCAATTTATCTCCGAATGCATCGTGCAGATAACGCTCCAACCACCTCATGCCACAGTCAGATCCTCTTAAAAATAGAGTAATGATAATAATACATTTTATCTTATTCTCAGTGATAGTATCATTCACGCCTCCATTGAAGCCCAGTGGGAGGCTTGGCCGTGAGACACCCAACACCGGGGGAGTCAGGTGCGATTATTGTAATGAGAACTCCACACTCAGAAAATGTGGAAAGGAAAACCTTCCATACGTGAAGTGATTTCTATTAAGATACTCATATCAAATATTCAAGCCCTTCTTTCTAAATGGGAGAGAAGGAAAAGAGACCCTTCCTGGGGCAGGTTATATACAGAGCAAGAGGCAAGGGCACAAATATTTTATGACCAGCGTGGAGATGAAAGTGCAGTGTCTGCCTTGTTCACTGTTTTTTTCTATTTCCAGAAGTCTAATTAGATTGTTGGTTTTAATGGTGGTGAGATAATTTAGTGGCAACGGAAAGCAACTATGTTAATGAGAAGGGGCATTGCACTTTGTGTTTCCTGTAATTAATGGAGAGTTTATAAAAAAAAAAAAAACCTCAGTTCCTGTGAAGTTGGTATAGTGTGCCCAGCTGTTGAGAGAGGGGCAAAGTCTTTCCTGCTCATTGCTGCAGAGATGGCCCCAGGCAATGTGGAAGAAATGTGTAATGATGGTCATTAAGAATGATCTTGCGTGGTCCAGGCAAGCTGTAGTCAGCTGAAGAAAGCAGGAGCAGAGACTGGGGTGTGGAGAGGAAGGAGGCAGAGAGGGAGACAAGAGAGTAAGGGGTACGAGACAGTGAATGCATGCTTACCCAGGTACGCCCCATTCTCCTGCTGCTGTGGACCCAGCACATCTTCCCCAAGGACCTTCCTCCTCCTGGTGCTTACCCTGGAAAAGACTGGATCAGACGGGCTCAGAATAAACCAACAAGGACCTCTGCCCACCTCTTCATGACAGAAGTTCAAAACTGAAGTGCAGAGAGGTTAGACGTGTTACCTGCTAGGGGAGCTGGAGTCTTCCACCACACTAAGATGGAGTAGAAACTGCATTTATAATTAAGGGCGAGATTACTCTGCAGTCCTCATTACAATCCCACGGTCCTTTTCAGTTCTTATGTATGTCTGCGAGGCTGACTGGCCCCTCAAGTCTCTCATTTTCTTCACCGGTAAAATGAAAACAAAGTAATCTCTGACTTCTCTGTGCCAAGGAAGAACTGGAGAAACAGATCCGAGTACTCGTCATCATGGGACAAGGCCCTCTTAGTGGACCGCCAGCTCCATGAGTGGGAAGAACTGAATTAGATAACCAATGCCCATGTTTAAGAATTTCAAAGGCAGATAGAGTGGTACTCACCCATAATGCCGGAGCTGGGGAGGCGGAGACCTGCAGGGCCCTGGGGTTCATTGGCCAGCTCATCAAACCCACTCATGCGGTCTGAAGCCAGTGACACACTTTGCCTCAAAAAAAACAAGGTGAGCAGCAGTGCCTGCAGAGATGTGTGCAAGCCGTTGGGTGCGTGCCTGCACACGTGTGTACACCCACATATGCCTGGATATATCTTAACTTTCTACCTGGTTGAGTGTCAGCCTTGGCTTCTCTCTGGTTGTGTAGGAATATCATTCAGGAGGCTGAAAGAGAAATTTGGGACCAGAATAGGGTTCAATTCAAATTGCAGCATAAGACCTACTGATCATTCTGAGGAACAGGAAATGAAAGCAGAAGGCCAGCTGTTGGGGCAGTCATTGTCGCTTTTGCTGGCCTCCCAGAGGGCTATAATCTTTCATATTAATTAGGAACTGCTAGGTTTTTGACACTCAGATCCTCTGGCACCTTTGTACTTAAATTCTTACCTGATGGCAAATGGCTG
Source organism: Ondatra zibethicus (assembly GCA_004026605.1). Lineage (NCBI taxonomy): Eukaryota > Metazoa > Chordata > Mammalia > Rodentia > Cricetidae > Ondatra > Ondatra zibethicus. The sequence goes on from PVIU01000703.1 coordinate 218,163, forward strand.
GAAGATGGTACATCTGAGCCATTAGACAGAGGCGATTTCCTGGAGCTGACTATGTCCTCCATCCCTAACCACCACCTTCCTTTACAATCCTTAGGAGTTTCCCGCAGTTGACTGTGACTGTTCTTTGACTAAACTGACATGTCATCAAATTGCCTTCTAAACATCTGTATTTATATCCACAGACAAATGCTGTTCTCTGCCTTAAGCAGAAAAGCTGCTCTTTACAGTGAACAATAAATGCAGACTCATAGCTGCTCAAGATGCTGAGAATAAGGCATGGTTACATGCTGAATCCTAGAAAGGACATTTGTAGCATCCCCTCTAAAACTCAGGGCCTGTCACAGGAGAAATTATTAAAAGAATGTCAGATCTGGGGGCTAGCAGGAAGGGCTACAAAATGCTACCTTCTGGATGTGACATAGACCTTGGAGTCATGGACTCAGGGGTTCTCTGCACTGGGTCTTCACAGTCAAACCTGTCAATACCATATACAGAGATGGGGAGAGGGACCCATGGATCTGAACTATACTGATAGATTTGGGAGTGGTCATTATCTTCAGATGTGCACTCATTTGTGACTCCGCTAGGCTCCATTGGATAGCTAAAAACCCATGATCACGCAGAAGGCCCTAGTTAAAATCATAAAATATGACAATAAAGACCTGAACAAAGGGAACTAGGTAAAGCATGGGGGAAGGGGATCTGGAGCAATGCTAGCTGGATGTGGTGCAATGCACCCAGGAGTTATAGGAAAGAGCTTGACAGCAGGAAGACCATGCAGAGAGAAGCTAGGGATGAGGGTAATTAAAATTCATATATACACTTATGAAATTATCAAACAACAAATATAATTTCATAAACATTAATTTAAAACCTATGTGTACATATATGCATGCATACATAACATACATACATATGAGCCCACCTAAAATTCTTGGAACTAAAAGTATTTTGGATTTTGGATTTTTTTTTTAAAGTAACATATATTTCAATCTATATATATATATATTTCTATTGACTCATTCTCTATAGGGAATCATGAAAATGTGTAAAGTGAACCAAAACAGTATGCAGGATCACTTAAACCAACAGAAATGGCATGTAAATTGCAATAATATTTTTGGTTATTTAACTATGGAATTGGGAGTTTGAAGAGGACCTTGGCATTGCAGCTTGGGAGTAATGCCACAGTGCCATCAACAGTGGAAGTTAACAGGGAAACTCAGACTTTCTCATGTTTCTCATTCCTTGTCTTCTCTTCTGTCCTAAGGAATGATATTACACAACTGGCTTTGGAATAGAGGGTTCTAGCTGGGTATGGCGGCATAAGTAATAATCCTCACTCAGGACGCAGAGGCAGGGAGATCGCTGGAAATTCAAGACTGGCCTGCTATGTTATGCAATGAGTTTCAGGGCAGTCAGGGTTACACATTTGAGGTTCTGGCTCAAAAATTAGAAAAGAAGAAGGAAGGAAGGAGAGAGGGAGGGAGGGAGGGAGGGAGGGAGGGAGGGAGGGAAGGAGAGACCTGTTTGAATTGTTGGTCCATGACTTGATAGATATGAGCCTTTCTTGGGAAAGTGGCTGTCCTGAGAGGTCTCAGTTTCCATCTCTACACAGAATGGGTACTGAGGTCTTTCAGTGGTCACTGTCATGTATAAAGTCTTCTCTGCCTAGGTTTTTTTTTTTCCAAAATCTAAGTTCCTTCCCCTTATCCCCTTGTTTCATTCAAGGGAACGCCTTCCACTTACCTTGTGTTCTCTAAGATCAGCATGAATCTGACAGACACCGTCACTGAGCATCAGTGACAAGCTCCCACATCTTCACTAGCAAAAAGAAATCATTCTTTTTCTCCCCAGCCCAGATGCCTAATTTTTAATCTGTTCTTTTAATGACTTTTGGAATGAATTCTGTGGGTCTGTTTTATGAAGTCTGGTTCTGAAGGGTCCCAGGAAAGAACTCAGCTACTTTCACTTCTCATAAAGGTTTTTTTTTTTTTTTCCTGTTGAAGAATCCTCCTGCCGGAGAATTCCATTGCCTTAAATACCAAGAGACACCAGATGGTCTTTTTAAGACAGAAACCAAAAAAAAAAAAAAAAAAAAAAATCAGTGTGTGCGTTCAATGGACAATTTCAAAGGTAGAAAAGTTACTAATGGGGGTGGTGTAACTGTGTAGTGGTCTCAGCAAAGTATGTGGACACTACATGGCCTGAATCCAGGGTTGGCCCCAGGGAGATGACAGAAGCCAGAACAAAAGGGAAGGTCACTATTGACTGGCTTTTCAGAGCCACACCCCCAGTGATGTTGCTGGGAGCCTGACAGCAGTTCCATTGTTCAGAAACATTCTTCCAGGAGATGCTGCCCTGTCCAGCCAGAAGACATTTGCGGAAGACTTTCTTTGAAATCGACTTTTGTTAGTACTTAGGATTCCACAGTCCTGGTATTTTTCTCATGCAAGTTGACAGACCTAAGTAAGTTGGGTTTTGCATATGGAAAGTTCATTTTGTTGTGTAATTAATAAGAAGCAGCCTTTGGGAGCTGAGGATCCAGGCCCTTATTTATAGGAGAGCATATGTCTGTGCTTTGTTTATGACTCACTCATACCCTGTGCATTGTAACTTGAGTTTGTTTGCACTAACTTCCCTAGATTCCAAGCCTTAGGGTTTAGTAGCCCATAGCTTAGAGTCTCTAAATGAAAGAGGTGAGTGAGCTTTTGCCTCTTCAATTGCCAAGGCAAGAATGTGAAATTGGTGAGGAAGTGTTTGCTGTGTTGCCCCTCTGAGCTCAAGAGAGTGGGGTGGAAGGAATCTGTAACTGTTTTCCAAGCAGAGCACTGGTACAATTTTTAACACGTGAATGTGTGTCGACTCGTCAGGACAACACATGACCCCCTCCTCTCAATGAGACATTATAATTTGGACCCAAAAGCTTGGCAATGATAAAATGACCATAGATGGTGGAGGTTGGGTGAGTGCTGGGGCAGCGAGATGTGTGGGGAAGTTTGGTATAACCTTCTTTTTCTGTTAGCCTGAAACTCTTCTTTAAAAATCTATTTTTTAAAAGATCTAATGCCCTCCCTCCCTCCATGCCTCCCCTTTTTCCCCCTCCCCCTCCCTCACCAGCCCTGTGTATATGTTTTTTGGATATGTGTTTTGGGGAGGGTGTAAGATATGGGAGTAACTTCCTGGCATTAGATAATCAATGTGAAGACTCGGTTTTATCAATCTGTAACTTTATGAAATCAAGCTGGTTTCTTGGTGAGTTGTAGTGCATTCCAAACTTTTCTTGTTACTTAAGCCTATTTCTCCCATGCAGTAGACTGGGTGTCTGTCTATATTTCACAGTACTTGCGGTTACAGGCCTGAGAGTCTAAACTTAATGACCCTCTGAGGCAGGTGACAAGCCACTGAGATGTGTGAAGCTCCCCCTTTAAAACATGCTGGTTCTGCTCTCCCTCCAAACATCCTTTTCTTTCCCATGTACAGAAAGTCAATGGTGAGTTCTGGATTAGGATAAGTCTGTGTTAGGACTGATTTCAATTCAAGGAAGTTAGCTGAGCTCCAAGGTAGTCACAGGGAGAAACTGAGCACCTGGCTCGGTGCCTGGCTCAACATGGGACTCCTTCAATATTTGTTCTGAGAATGAATGAGAAAAGCTAACACATGGTCCTGGTTCAGTAGGAAGACATGGTTTAAGAGGAAGGATAAATATCGATTAATTCTTCAGTGCAAATACAGGACAGACTGTGTGCTGCTGCTAGGGAGAAACCAGCAGGGTGAAGGAGCAGAAGAGTTAACATTTGAATGGAAAGCCAGGGACAGCATTCAGAAAGAGGACTAACTGCCTGAATTCATAAATACCGGGCAGGATGTGCTAAAATGTAGGACACCTATTTTAAAAAGTAAAAGAAGTTTAAAAATGCCTTACTATTCGATTATGAGTGAATTCCAGGAAAATTTGCACGCTCTGGAATCAAAATGAGTATTATGTGGTGTTGTGTCTTTTTTCTCCTCTCTAGCACAGGAAAGTTGCCTTTGGATTAAAAAAAAAAAAAAAAGTACAAAAATTGTCTCCCTACCCAGCACTAGGGGCAATATTCTCTCTAACACTTACAGAATTAGGATGGGACACACACCTGGAGGCCATGCATAGCTGTTGTTTCTGGGCTCCATCCATCATCTGCTAGGCAGACAGATGCAATGATATGGGAAAACCTAAAGCAATGGATGTAATCACTTATTGTTGGTATGAAGAATGCAGATCCCTATTGTATAAATTGATATTTTAGTAAAAGCAGCATGCATTTGAGTTCCCCACAAGAGTTAAAAGGGCAGTCGTTAACTCTGACGTTATTCAGCCCTTTGAAAAAGAAATACCTCAAAATCTGGCGGGGGTGGCAATGAAGATTAATGTGTGGTTCAAAACTCAGAACTCAGGACCAATAAAATTGAACTTTGCAAATTTAAATGAAAGATTTGCAGCTATGCTCAAAAACATTTCTCCACAGTGGTGTTCAGTTATGGTGGCAATGTGTGTCAAAGTGTTTAAAGGAGCCTTCATTTCATACGAGCCAGGAATATGGGCACTATTGAAAATGTGCAATTTTTTTTAAGTGTGGCCTTTTAAGTGTTGTGCTTTCTGACTGCAGAAATTAAACAGCTCAAGTTTTGGAACTAAACACTTCATCTATACAAAACTGGTTTAAGTTGGGTACTAATTTGAGAGGAGCTTTAGAGGATAGGCAGAGTCATCAAAACAAAATGAAGCCTAGAATTTGTCTTGTAGAAAACACAGATGAAGGATTTGAGGATCAGAGACAACCTGATAGTGTGAGCCCTTTTACAGATTCAAAAGTAAAGATTTCTCCGGGAGAGTCAGAGCTTTATCTAAAGTCAGTGACCTGTGGGTTGACAAGCCAAGACTACAAGCATGGTTCCTCCTAATTTCCAGGTCAACATCTACTGTAAGTGACCAACAGTAAGCTTGAGTATTGCATAAACAAGGTTATTTTTTAAACCAAAAGGAAAACAAGACCAGTAGTTTCTTGCAACTCATGATCTTCAAGCATGGTCAACAAGGATTTACTTCACCCTGGCACGCACATTTAAGATATAGAAATATTCCTAAATTCAAGGTGCTGCATATTTTGTCTTCCTTGTTGTTGGGTTTTTTTCCCCAAAATAACACTATGCAAGATTTGAGAGGGGGGAAAAAAGAAATAGAGCCCCTTGGGAGAATGTTCAAACCATGTTCCTTGCTTAACTGTCAAGCTACAAGATTTAACTGATGTATCTCAAGCCTTTTGACACTGATTCCATTTCCATTAGCTTCCCTGCTGTCTGCTCAGGACTTCTTTGTCTTGGCTTTTGTTTCAGTGCTAGGAATTGAACCTAGAACCTCACCCAAGAAATTTTATAGACTCTTGACTCTTTTGTGCCTCTGAAATTTTCACACAACTCTGTTTAGATGTATGCAAATCAAACATTTGCAGATCATAAGCCAGAAAGAAATTTATTTTCAGACAATTCTTTCATGTCATAATTTATCACTTATTAAAGACAAAATCAAGGATTACATACTAATAAGGTAGATGTAGTTGTTTGTTTTTACATAGTGTTGACTCGCATTTGAATATTTGATACTTTCAGACGCAGATCAGCTTCAACATTTCCCACTGTTGATCGATGTTTTTATTTTATGACCATCAATGCTGAAAACAGTGATTTACATAAATACGTAGTATGAAATGGCAGAAGTCTGTTTAGGGTATTTTAGAATGGCTGAGAAGTCTGTCTTAGTCCCAAGCCAAAATTCACTGAAATTTTTTTCATGACACACAAGTCAGTAATCTAAAAGCAAATTTTGAAATCATGCCTTCTAACACAACACACTTCTATACATATAATATAATAAATACAAAGATATACTAATTTGAGCCAAGCTATCCAGAAATGATGGTAGAGAAATACCATAAGTCTTTTTTTCTGTAACTAAATCTGGATGCTTCTGTGACTGCAAAAAACTTTAACGTGCAGTATAAAAAATGCAATTCATAACACATAGCAGTCTCACGTCTGAGCCCAGGTGATTCAGGAGGCATGTCTTGATGTTGTATGATGTGCGGCCTGTGGAATACATGTGTGGTGAGGTCAGAACCAAGGCAACGGGGCATCCAGCATACAATGCAACCACGTGTGTGGGATGATTCATTACTTGTTTGGTTTTTAATTATTTTTGCTGTTGAGTGTTGAAAAACTTTCTACTGATGAGATTTTATTTTTGAGATTATTATATAATAACAACATTTTGCCCTTTCTTTTCCTCCTTCCAAACTCTCCCTACTCTCCTTCACAGCCCCCATATTCAGATATAAGACCACAGGTTAGGGTCTCGGTCAGTAGTTTAAGAAGCTCGGGTTTAGTCTGGGTTCTGGGGCTTGATCCATACCACAGCAAACAAAAGCCAGCATTCACTGAAATAGCATGGGGTGAAATGGCCCTCTGATTTTCCTCAGTTTACAATAGCTGTTCCTCCCAATTTGCTATTTAACAAAAGCTTAGAGCAGCAACTCCAGACCTCAGAAAACATTTTTCCCCAGAAAATCCCTCTTGACAATGCCTGGTAGGCAATCTTGAATACTTCCCACAGAGTTCTGGTGGCCATGCATGGGAGCTGTAGGCTTTTGATGTTCACTGCTCTTTGGATTCCTGTCCTTCATCCAAATTCCTCAGGCCACTCAGACTCCTGCTGCCCTCTTTAAGCATCCCTAGCAATGTTCCTGTGGACTCTGAGCTTCTCTCAGCTGCGTTGCTGCTGCCTTTATTTGTTCAAAGCCATGGGTGATTTTCCCAACCTGTAAATTCATCAGTGCTTGGCGCCGTATCACAATGGTCAATGAAGTCAAGGATTCTGAAAACCTAGAGACCAGGACTTCAAAACTGCCTGAGCAAATGAAGGATGTCAGCTTCACACCTCATTCTAGGAGCTCTGTGTGGCTACAACCCCTCCCCCCAGTGGCTATGAAATTTCCTGCAGTTCAATCAGTGATGAACTAAAGGATGCATAGATAACCGTTGTCCAGCCTTGACTCTGGGAATTCATCGCAAGTCAGCCATTAGCCAGCATCAACCGTGGCACTGGAACTGACCTCTTAGGTTTGAAGAGCACTCATTTCTACTTATCCTGAGCAAGTTTTCCTAGACATGGGCTCAGAGAAAGATAAGATCTGGGTTAAGTACTAAATAACCAAATAAATTCTGTTGATTATTTTTAAGCATAAACCATCTTTAGGGCAGTAAACTTTAATCATTTTTGATCCTGTAGAGATATCGCTGACATCATCTCATTAAGTGCATATTTAGAATATATTTACTTTTCAAAACATAAACTCTAAGAGAATGAGATAATTCGTAGGCAAATGATTTTCTCAAAATGATTCCAAATTTTATTTTATGTATTATATCAATGAAATTTTATTTAATGTATATTCAATGATATAATACATTAAAAGAAAAATATTCTATTGCTATTAAATTTTTCTACCAATTCTGCAATTTTAATAATGTTTTAAGGAACACAGACTGAACTGAGTTTGCATGGATTTTTTAAAATTTCCTTATGTTCCACACATATGATAATATAAGTTCTGAATTGTTTGTTTTTCAATATTTCTCATTGGCAGATGTAGGTTATAAAGACAGATATAAACCCAAACAGGGTTTTCTTGAGAATATGGATAACCATCTTCCTCATTAAAGTCTCAGTGATCTTGTAGACCAGAGTGCATTGCACTTGGTAATGAGTCTAAATCTCTGAACATCCTCATTCATCAGCTCTGCTTAAAAGAGATTTAACTTTTCAGATCTAAGGGATTTTTATAGGTTATAACATATACTTTTCAGCAACCAAATTACTAAATAGTGAGTAAAATTCCAGTCAGATAGCAAAAAAAAAAAAATGTTTTTTCCATAATGGGAGTGGTTTGTTTTGTTTATTTAAGCATTACTTTGGGGCCTATAGGGACTTTATCCTATAGAGAGCTTAAGTATTCTACTTGTGTTTTGGGTCACAGCCCCTGAATACACAAACCATGAGTCAAACTCTCATTTTATTAAGGAAGTTGCCCAAGTCATTTTTCATTGTAAGAGGCTCGCTTGTTTGTTCCCAGCTGCTCAGCCCCAAAATAACCACACAGAAACTGTATTAATTAAATCACTGCTTGGCCCATTATTCCTAGCTTCTTATTGGCTAACTCTTACATCTTTATTTAACCAATTGCTATTAATCTGTGTATAGCCATGTGGCTGTGGCTTACCAGGTAAAGTTCCAGAGTCTGTCTCTGGCCGGGCTACATGGCTTCTTCCTGACTCCGCCTTCTTTCTCCCAGCATTCAGTTTAGTTTTCCCTGCCTACCTATATTCTGCCTTGCACAGGCCTAAGGCAGCTTCTTTATTAACCAGTGGTATTCACAGCATACAGAGGGGTATCCCACATCAATCTTTGTAGAAGGCAGTCATTTTATACAGTCTACAGTGAAATAACAGGTTATTGTGATATGTAAAATATCTCATGGGTATTCTTTATCAAAAAATACTTTGATTAAACTTTTTTGTTTAAAAGTCTTGTACTACTAAAATTAACCATGTGGGCTGACCTGCTATGGCATCAGAATACGAGCTTGATTGACAACACCATGAAAACAGTGGCGTGGTAAGATGCTCCACTGACCCCTGAATGCCTGTGGGCTCCCTTTCTGCTCCTGAAACTTCATATCAAATTATGGCAGATGAATGTACAGGCCAAGTAAGGACACCATTCTGGTCCCATATATAACGCAATAAAATGCTTCATTTAATTCTTAAATTTTAGATAAAATATTGATAATATGAACGTAAACTTTTAATGTGATATTCCTGTAGCCAAATAGATTTGCTTCCTCTCAGGGAACTGTGCTGTCCCCTGGGAGGCTAGAGAAGGAGACAAGAGTTGGACAACAGACCAGATGTCAGGGGCAGGAGAGCGCAAGGCAAGGCTGTCGGATACCTCTGAGAAGACACAGGCAGATGCTCAAGGCCACTTGCTCTTTGGTGTCTTCTCCTACTTCAGAGAAAGGTGAACATGTGACCACACATGCCATTGCCTCACCTCTCTGTCAGGCAAACCCTCTACTGTCTGTGTGAAATGAGAAGCAAGCAAAGTACTCCAAGCTGTTCCAGCCGAGAATGGATGGTCTTCGACAGTAAACCCCCACGCTGGCCATGGCTTCAAAGAAACACAAAAGTACAAGATAAATTGAAGAAAAAGAAAGCATACTCCATCGTGACAACCTCTCTATCTCTGATTTTTAAAAATTAATTAACTATGTTCTTTGACAATTTCATATACAAATATAATTTATTCAAATTAGTTTCAAACCCACCATCTTTTGATTTCCTCCACCTCTGTCAATGCCTCCTTATCCAGAATCTTGTCTATCTGGTTTCAAATTTATTTTTTTAGGCATCCATTGAGTTTAACTAAGGCCCCCTGCAGAAGCATAGATTTGGAACCAGCCCTTGGAGCTTGGCGAGCGCACCAGTGGGTACACAGCTGAACACAATAATCCCTCTTTCCCGCATTTATCAGAAGCTAATAGTTCAACAAGGAGGGGTGGCACTCCATAAGCATCTTCTTCAATCATAACTGGTAGTTGGCAGGTCCGGTTCTGGGCAGGCCCAGGAAAGGTAACCCTTCGGGCTATATACCCACGGTTGTACAAGGTGTGTCACACCCAGAAATCCGTACCTTTGCAGTGTTTCTTCTGGTTTCCCAGTTCTTATGTTCCTTCTGTTCTCTCTTCCTTTAGTGGTGTAAATGTCTTGTTTAGGGCTAAGAATTCAACCATCCCTTATTGTGAACATCCTGAGCAGCCAAGAATCTCTGTATTTCATGATGTTCACTGCAAAATGAACCTTCCCTGATTAAAGCTGAGAGTAGCATTTGTCTATGGGTATAAATATACGTATTTAAAAGATGGTTTAATGCCACTTTAATTTAACTAAACAACACCAGGACATTCCTTCCCTAGGGCTTGTGACCTCTCCAGCCCCTAACCAGGATTTTTGTTGCTGTTTTCTTTTTCTGAGTTTGCAGGACCAAGCGTGAGTTTCCACCTGTGGAGTAGATCCTAAATCCAGTCAGAGTTCTGTGGTCACCTTCATAACAGTCATAACCTTTAATTCAAAATCGTTGCTCCAAACTCTAGGAGTGGTGCTCCCTAGCACTGCTGGTATCCAGCGGCTATTCCATTGTTCCTTGCCCTGTAGGAGCTCAACTGGAAGAAACAACTTGTCCTTTTCAAGGAACCTTTAAGGTCAGGGTTATAGAGGGTTTGTTTAAATTCACGATCGAAGAAGAAATTGTACATGCCAAGGCAACCTGTCACATGCCTTCCAAAATATCATTAAGACAAATGAAATATTGTTACCATCTCAAACACAAAATGCATAATTTACATTGTAGAACATTAGGCAACTGACTTCTCTTGAGCTCCCACATGCTAACCACACAGAAGCTGCCAGATCAAACACTGCTTCATGAATGTGCCCATGTTGGAACCTAGGAAAGTATGAAGGGAGGATGTGGTCTTTGCAAAGAACCTTCTAACATACATCAGCCTAGAAATCAATTCACACCAAAACTCTCTTTACTAGTTGAGGCAGACAGTGTTCCAACTGTCTCTATCCTGAAAGTCTCCCCTCAAACTGACCACACCTTTCTTTTAGAGCCATTCTCTTAAGTCCAGAAATAAATCTGCCTTCTAACCAACCCACCCAAATCTGTCTTTTGTAACTAGACTATCTCATACAGATGGACAAAGTGTGGTTTACCAACATCAGAACCAATTTGTTTAGAGTCTTATATATAATGAAGCCTGGTCGTTAGCCTCTGATGCAGCTCATGGTACTGACACTACATCTGTCCGTTTGGGAACAAGAATCACTGCTAAGCCCATTCTTCCACATCATAAAAGATACGAGAAAATCAATAACTGCGATAATCCAGTCCTCCAAAAAATAGGAAAGAAGTATTCTAAATGTGGGCCAAAACCAGCTTACCATTTGCATGGCAATTCTGGGAACCTAGAAAATGATTTCTATTGCAGAAGTATAAAGAAGTACATTTGTATTTTGCCTGGGACAGTCATAATTATTCTTTAAGGCTAGCAAATAGCAGGCAAGATACTGGACAACGACAGGAAAGAGGGCAAATATGGAATCAATCTTTGCAGCAAGATCCCAGAAATTACTGTCCAATAATGAAACAATTTGAAGAGAGAAAAAATCTGTAAACATTTAGAGAGACAGTGAAATCATAAGCAATAAGGAGAAAGATTTGTGAATACCAAACCTTGCCAAGTCTAAAGTACTCTTCTCCCAATCTGAGATTTCAAATTTATTAGAGGAGAAATAGAATTCAGAAAGCCATCCCACATTTGGGGAAAGCAATTGATAATAAATGTAGGAAAGAATTATGGCAATCTTTAAAACCAGAAAAAACTTCAAGACCATTCAGTTTCCAGTCCCAGGACGACATCTGAAAGCCCCATCGTGAGTAGTTCACCTTCATTTCCAGCATCCCTGAGCAACGTCACATCAGCCTGGCTTCACTCTGTTGTTGTCTGCAGGAACACCGACTCTTAACTGAAAGTTTGGATAATAAACACAAGCACAAAATAAGTTTCAGGTGCTCTGCACTTGTAGGAATCCCTAGTATCATAGTGTCCAAAAGAGAGGGTTATTGTTATAATACCCAGCATCAAACAGAGATGGGCTCATGGCATGATTATGGGATTGGCACACTATAAACCTAAGAAATCATTGTTCCGTGCCATTTAATCCAGGAAGCACTGTGACTTGCCAGAGAAATGGGGCTCTCTCTTTTTTTACAATGCTATGTGAATAGAACCCTTGGGAGGATGGGAGCTTCAGCTCGTCCCTGTCTTAATATTCCAAGGGACGAACTTTTGCCACTTGTTATTCATAATTTGAAGCCTGTATTTTGAAAATCATCAAGCATATACCGGATTATTAAACCTTGTATGCCAATACTCTCCTTCAAAGGTCTTAGATCTTGATCAGTCACGCTCCCGCCATGCTTCTCACTACTTCCTCTTTTTCTATTTTGAAGCCAGTTTCTGATAGTTTCATGTTTCCTCACTCACAAGTATTTTAATCCATCTCTAAAAGACAAGGCACCAAAAAATAAGAAATTGATCCTAACACAATGATTACACCTAAGAAAATTAACAACAATTATACCAAGAAATGAATGCTCAGGCAGGATTTAATTTGAAATTTCTTTCAGGATCTCTTTTAGTAGTTTTATTAAATTGATATTCAAATAAGATTATTTTATCTCTTCTATGTTATAGTTAGTTTTCCACTCATCCAAATGAATTTGGGGTGGGGGACACCAAGTTAATTTAACTTGAATTCACAACCATCTTTCTATTATTGACTGAATCTCCAAATACCTTTTATCTTTGGTATTTCACTGCTGTTTAGTGACAGCCCTGCTGCCAAGGAATTAGCCATTAGGCCCATCATAGCTACTAACGTTGAACGAAGTATTCCGTTTCTTCACCATTGTTGCTGCCTTTGAGCGCTAGTTGCTGTATCTCACTAGCAGCTGGCACGGGGGTGTGTAAACTATTTTCCTTTGGTTGTTGTTTTTTTGCTGGTGATGATGTTCTCCTCTGCCTCCTTCTCTGTGTCCGCCTTCTCCTTCCTACACATTCCAGCCAGTGTGGACCTCAGCAGGCAGCCAAGCATGCCCTTGACTTCCTGATCATCCCGCCCATACAAGTTCTTGGATTACAGGTGTGCGCTAGCACACCGGGTCCAGATCAAGGACATTTTAAACATTCAACAACTTCTGCTGGGAAGCCCCACTTTTGAAGCTTCATAACCTTTTATGAAGTAACTTTGGAGAAATATTGAAAACTCTGCCTTCACCAAGACTTTCATTCACAGTAGCCACTGTAAGCTTTTTAGCTGGATCCTGAAGATGCAATAAAAATTCAAACACGTGTATCTTTACATTTATATAAATGGTTTCTTTATTTTAAAATCTTTTGCAATTTGACTTTTCATTCAATTTTTTAAACTTAATCACACTGCTTACCTTATGTTTATCTTGTTCATATACATATGTAAATAAATGGCTCTATTTTAGTATATTATCATTGATTCATTAGCTTTTACTTAGTATTTATGTTTCCTTCATTCTCCCATAGCATCCACTGAGCTTTGAGGGAGCCTATTCTAAGTCTTTTTGCCTCGCCTCTTATTTCAAATAAGTGAAGGAGTTGATCCTGACATGCAAACACTAGAGCACTGAGCCTATGTGTTTTCAACCCTAGAAGTTGAAATTACTGCACCGTTACTGCCCAAAATGATTGGCCAATTTATACCCCTGCTAACAATCTACAAGTGTTCTGGGATCCTCATATCATTGCCAATACTAGCTGTGGTTTCAAACTTAATTCTTACTCTCTATGCTCATTCATGCAATAAAAATAGCATCCTAGCACGTAAAGGAAAGGTAGGAAGGTAATGGAAAAAAGAATGGAGCAAAGACAACTCAATCTATGTGTGCCCCTTCTCCAAAAACAGTAAAGTGCAGGCAAGGTGCACATAACTGTAGCCAGCAAGCTAGAGGAAGCAGGAGGAGTATGAGTTGAATGCCAGTCTGATCAACATAGCAAGGTCTGACCTCAGAAAGTGCTAATCAATTAAAGAAAATAAGGTACACGGTGAATGTTAACTAAATGCCAATGGTGGCCATAAGAGTTGCCGATGCTGTTTTTAGTCTTACCATTTGGTGAGTTTACACTCTCATAATTATTCCATAACCATTTTCAGTGCAAAGGTTAGATTAAAAATTATATGACACACACAAAAAATGTATGAGATTGTCAAGTTTGGGTTATTTTGAGAATATAAATTTATTTGTTTGTCTATTTATTTATTTTGGACATTTCACTCTGGAGCCATCTAAAGATCATATTTGCCCTCATATGAGTCTCTAGCTCATGAAAGCATTTCTGTCAAGTTTTACTCAGTGAGATAGCACAGCTAATAAAATTACCTTAGACTTATTAATACCTTGCTGTATTATAGGTCTGCCAAATTAATACCTTCATATTGTGAGTTCTAGATCAGGTAGTTCCTTGATAGATGCTATAAACTAAAGAGAGGGAAGCTGCACATGGATTCTATATTTTAAATGATGCCCAGAGTGGCATATTTCTAACTATGTTGGTTTGCTCAGAATCTCTATGAACAAAGCACATTGCTTGTCTCTAACAAGGCCTGATAACAAACTCCTAATGTTGCTGTATTTGCAATGCTGCCTTCAAAATCCAAACTAGAATGCATTCAAAGGATGTGACCAGAAGGCAGCAAGGAGTAGTCAGATTTGCCACTGAGGAAGCAACTCTCAGTCCTGTCCATTCAGGAGGCACCATGCGAGGTCCCGTGAGCGACACAAAGCCACACGGGAACTGATAATTGAGGCACCTTTTCTTTTTACAAGACTAACTACAGAAGTTTTATTTTTCTAGTCAGAAGCTCACTCTGGCTTTGTTCTATTTTGATCTTTATAACTTATTTTAAAGATCGCTCAGTAGTTATTCATTGCTCAGTCAGGTCTGGCTGACCTTTGGCCCAAAGCAGTGGCAGTTTGACCTGGCCTATGGAACTCAGCGCTTCCCACTCCATGAAGCTAGTCACATAAATAGCTTCAAATAAAACCCTCCTGGAAGTCTGTGATGGACCCCAGCATGAGGGAGAAGCGGGGAAACAGGGAAAGAATGAAGTGGGACTGCCCAAGAATAGTGAGAGAGGCAGCCAAGGGCTAAGCATATTTTTGTCCTCTCTCCCTTAAGATTCTCTCAAGCAATAGATGAAAAAACAAAAAACAGTCATGGGAGTACATAAGAAAACAACACAGCAATATGAAATATGTTCCCTTTTACGTGGGCTTCTTTGGGGTTGGGCACATAACGCAAGTCACGGCAGCAAAGAATTCAGTGAGGAGAGACTTAAGTCTGCAGCTGAGTAGCGGCCAGCACAACGGCTGAACAGTGTGCCTGCTTTTGTGTACAAACACACGTAGGTACAGAGGCGTGTATGCCAGCACACAGGTATTACATACCTATGTGTCTGCTCACAGACAACAACAGGAGAATGATCCAGGGGCAAAAGGCTGCCTCTGTCTTGAAGCCATTGACACTTTATGGTGTCTGAACTTCAAAACGAAGCAGTTCTGAAGGCCATTTAGTGCTACCGTACAGGACTTCCTGAGAACTGAGGCTCATAAAATAGAGGCGCATCTGGCCAGCAGTACATGAAAAGGGCCCTTCGCAAACAACCGTTCAGCAGGGGAGTGTAAACCATTGAGAAACACCTGGCGGATATTGCCCTTGAGGTCCCCAGAGGGTGAGGGCTAGGAAGACCTTGCTTAATTGGGCATCATCAGGCAATTTGACAGCTCCAGAATCCTGGCAGGAAAATATTAAGAGACCACACCATCCCAACTGTAGTATTCAGGCGCGCGCGCACACACACACACACACACACACACACACACACACACACACACACACACACACGCACACACACACGCCGGGAAGAAGTTAGGACAAAATCCTGCACCCACAGCTTTCTAAATCCTGTCAAGCCTGTTCATAAGAGCCCTGGTACCTTTGTATGATCTCATTGAATGATGTGGGTGTGCTATGTGTAATCGTTCAAGGTCAGACAAAGGTAAATTATCAATTAATGCTTAACCGAATTTGGTCTAATGTCAAAGGGCTCAATTTAAAAAAAAAGAAGAAGAAATGGAATATAAAGCTTACATTGTGCTTTCTAAGAACCCAGGGAGATATGAGCCTCGGTTTCCTTATCTTTAAAACAGAGGAGGGAGGGGGGAGTCAAAGATGGCAGTAAAACCGTCATTTCCCAGGATTCAGGATGGCTGAGGCAAAAGGATCCAAAGTTCAAGGACAGTCTGTCCTACATAACAAGACCCTGTCTCAAGAAACACAAAGTGAAATAAAAATACCAACCATAATATTTTACATAACTGTGAGGACTGAAATAATAATAATAGTGTAAGTAATGCTTCATACATGACTTGTTCAGCCAATGTATTTATTATTTTCTATTAAATAGAGAAACAATATATGGAGCTCAACCTCTCCCCTCTTGTCTCCTGCAGCCAGCTCCTCGCTGAAGAAGCGATTCAAGAGGCGGGAGATTGAAGCCATCCAGTGCGAAGTGCGGAAGATGTGTCACTACACCAAGCTTTTGTCCACCAAGAAGAATCTGGACCACGTGAACAAGATCCTGAAGGCCAAGCGGCTGCAGAGACAATCAAAGACTGGCAACAACTTCGTCAAGAAAAGGCGAGGCCGGCCTCGGAAGCAGCCCACCCAGTTCGATGAGGACTCCAGAGACCAAATGCCCGTGCTGGAAAAGTGCATCGACCTACCCAGCAAGAGAGGCCAGAAGCCTAGCCTGAGCCCACTTGCGCTGGAGCCGGCTGCGAGCCAGGACGCTGTGATGGCCACCATCGAGGCTGTCATCCACATGGCACGGGAGGCGCCTCCGCTGCCCCCTCCGCCGCCACCACCGCTGCCGCCGCCACCACCTCCACCCCCACCACCCCCACCGCTGCCCAAGACAGTGCGGGGCGGGAAGAGGAAACACAGACCGCAGCCCCCAGTGCAGCCCGCGCAGCCCCCGCCACAGCCCCTTCCCCAGGAAGAGGAGGTAAAGGCCAAAAGGTCAAGGAAGTCTCGAGCCAGCGAGAGTGATGTCCTTCCCTAGGGCAGGCCTGGGCTGTGGGATCCAGGCAGGGACTGATGCAGGGGAGCTCACCGGCCAGGGTGGGGCCGATGCCCTGCCACAGGGACACCCCGCCCCTCTTTTCAGTGGGCAGGCAGGATAGGCAGAGGGCAGGGTGGAGCCATGGGAGTTCTTGGGGTGGCAGAGCAAGGGGACAGCCCCCCAAAAGCAGCTGTATGTGCTACACATTTCCCAACCTAGAGCCACTCGGCAGAAGAAGGAGGAGCGCAAAGCCGATTCTCTCTGATGGCCACCTGACCTCTGACCCCCACCTCATCCCAGGTGCACCCTTGATTCCGATTTCATTTGCTGGTCAGAAAAAAAAAATCAAATGGGAAATGTCCTCCACTAGCAAACATTCCAAGGGGGAGCTAAGCTGCAAGTTTACCAGCTGGCTTGTAAGCCACTTCCACGCAATTGGCTTTTATTTCTTTTGGTTTGCAAACTCGGCTAGGCTTTGGGGCACCAACATTATCTACAAGTGACCTGAAAGATGCATCTTTCCATTAACAACACAGTTGCTCAAATGGACTCTTGTGATCAGAAGGTGGAATTGGACTGATAGGCGACCTTAGATCTGCTCGTGTTCCTGTCTCGTACACTGATTTTGCATTGTCTATTCCTGCTTTTCCTTTGTGTTGTATTTTCATGTACTCCCGTTAACTAGCTGCCTTCTATTTCGTGGTACACATCTAAACAATGTGAACTTTACCCGTGCTGTCCTGGCGCTCTGCCTCAAGGAAACGGCTTTGAATCCCAATCATTGTGAAACGTAACTCAGTATAGATACAAGCTTTGTAATAAGTGACTCGGAGCAGCCAAGGGAGATGTTGACCCAAGCGTCAGCCAGGTTATTTTTATACTTAAGACATACCAGTGACACATAGGCAGGATAAAATGGTTTTAATACCCCACAGCAAGTGGAATAACTGATAAGCCACCAAATATCAAAATCTCACACCCACCAGAAAGAAAACCTTCTAACAATGCCTTGATACCTGAGTATTCTCATGCAAAGAGCTGGCATAGGTTGTTGGGGGGAAAAAAGACAGACAGACAGTAGAGGTGGTCCATTATCTCTTAATAATTATTTCTTAAAACTAAAGGGGAGTAAGTGTTCTTATCTAAAAAATAAAATAAAAGTTAAAGTATTGAAAGGGTGTCACCACTCCAATTGTATCAAGCCACCTTGGACAAAGTATCCAAATTGTGGTTGCCTTAATACACTAAAGCATTGCTGTACATAATGTAATTATAAACCTATCAGTCTGCATGGATGCAAACTGTGTGTGACAAATCGTCTTTTAAATGGTCAATTTCAACTGTACATTTCTCATCCACGTTGTTCTCTAGCCACTGGTTTGGTGTGGACAGATATTCCGTCTATCATCCATTTCCAAAGCCCAAGTAAAACATGTGAAGGCTCAGAATGAATGCGATCGTATCCCCCTGCTGCAGGTGTTTTTAAAAGTCCGATGTGGACATTTCAAATAAGTCTTTTCAATCTCCTCCCTTACTCCCCCCCTTAACTTCTTCAAGACATCAAATACCTGGCAACATAGTTTGCACAAAAGGAAACACAGCGATTTTCACTTTCTAAGGAGAATTAGGACATCTGGTTTACCTCCAATTTAAGTTGGGATCAGTTGAGAAACCGCATTATCACTTCAGGACATAGTTTCTCCTCCTCAAAGAGAGATGGATTTTGGGGGGGTAACATACGTGAATAAGTTGGTAGTACTGAAGTACTGAGTACTGAAGGAAATTTGAAAATCCCAAGTTAATATGTTTGTAAATATCACTGCTGTGTGGCAGCACCCACAGTTGCTTGGAATCACAGAGCCGTCCTATTCTGTCCTGTCGAAATGGACTTCATGTCATTTGCAGCCTGCTCGGTCAGTCTCATTTAATCCTAGCAATACGTAAGTGTAAAGGACTGTGCTTATTTCCAGCTTTTATCCAATATATTCCGTTTATGACCTGGGTTGACCTATGGCATTTCACATAATTTGAACAGCAAAATCTAAACAGCCATTTTCAATCTGTCACTCCCGAGCCATGTCTGAGCAGCTCCAAAGTCACGGGGAGGAAGGCATAGATCAGCCCCTTTCCCCAACCATTGCTACGAAAGAGCAGCCATTCCCATTCCAATTAAGCCATAAAGAGGGTTCTCTTCCTGTTGGACTTTGAAAACCATTTTTTTCTTTTCTCCTTCATTCGTTCTTGCTGTAGTATACAGTACCCCAACCAAGCCTATAAGCAGTCTATAGGCTGTCCCCAACCAGAGGACAGAGAGCTCAGAGAATGCCCAGCATTTCATAGTATTAACCTACCATCAGTGATTAGCTCAAAAGAAGTTTGGGTTATAATTTCAAAACCAATAAAAAAAAAAAACTTCCAGGAGACGTTTAGTGGACCTGCAACTTAACACATGAATTGGGGTGTACTGTTGACCCTGGAGTGAAATGTGAGTCCAATGCAAATCCCTGCTCACGAGCTCGGAAAACTGTTTGGAAAACTAGGGGACCGGAAAGAACTCTGCTAAAGAGCAGCTGGCAGACGGAAGTGAGCCCATTCATTCACACAGTGGTTCCCCACACCCATGACGCTGCTGTGTACTTTTTTCTTTTCATTTTCCATGAACCCAACTCATCACATTGCGACAGCTCCTTCTGTATTCCCTAACTACCCCTTACCCTCTCCTTTGCTGGCCAGGTCCCTCCATGAAACCAGTTGAATTTCCACATCTAGTTGGTTTTAGAGCCAAGAAGAGAACCCAGCTCTTGATTTAGATTATGGAGGTTCTTAACCACACAACACTGCCTTTGGGGGATGCATTTCTACTTTGAGAGGTGTCAACTGAGATCCTCAAGACTCCATTTACAGACCCACAAAATATTTTGTAACGATCCCTGGCTTTTAACTTCTCTTCATTTTAGAATACTCCTTCAGCAAGTAAGTAGAACCCCACTTACACTACAAGGAGACCAATTAGAGATGAGAAGGTGAAACTTATGTGCAAACGCTCCTTGGAGGCGCTGATGGGTCTTCAATCTGCCTTTCCAAGGGACTAGAAAGCCATTTGCTTTTCGACCCCTCATCTCAAATGAGAGGAACAGAAGTTTAACTTCCTCAAATAGCCCAGCTGTGGCTACCAGTCTAGGAAGAAAGGTCAGAAGAAGGGAAAGCATGGAAGGTTGCTCTGTGACTCGACAGGACCAGGACTCAGCAGCCACAGGCAGCCTAGCCTAGGTGACTAGGGGCTGGCAGTAGAGTAGTGTTTTAACTTGGCTGCTGTCTGCAGTGGGAGGCCATGTTCAATGGCAGTCAAAATTTGTGTTCTGCACATTGCTGTATCTATAAATATGATAAGCAAGTGTTGGCAGAATTATAGTACAAGGTGGTATATTATAAGCTGATCATAAAGGATTTGGTATTAGGACTTAAGTAGAAATCTTACTCCTGGCTTGTTATTCAACAATAATTAGATAATGAGCTTGTGGAGTGTACTTTTCCCTATCACTAGGTGGGTTGACCTGGGAACTGTCTAAAGTCTATACAGATATTTCCAAAGCCTTTAAATGCCAACTGTAGCATAGACAGGGAGTGGCAGGAGCCGAAATGCCTCAAAAGCCATTTAAGTGTTATGTCGCAGGATTTTCAGTCCTGTTCATTATGTAAAAGTACATAAATATAGACATTTTTCTCAACACTACCCTATCGTATCCCAATGCCAGCGCTTACAGATAATGTCATCACAGTGCCTAGAAACTCAAACTGTAACATACCGTAGCATCTTCTTGGTGTTTCTTCACGTTTCTTTCCACAAAGCAAGGCTCCCTCTGCCTCGTGTTTCTAAGAGTTCACCCCACTGAGGAGCCTGCCTTCCCTATTGGACTCAGTCACTTGGGGAACAGTCACAGAAGCACATATCAACCAAGGAAGAAACTTCCTGGATATCTGTCTCCCACTTGCCCAGGTATAATAAACACTAAAGAGGGGGAAATTGAAGAGCTGCCTACTGGTCAACTTGGAAGGGTAGTTCTGCCCTGGATTGGTGTCTTTCTTTTTCTTCCTTTTTTTTTTTTTAAAAAAAATCTATTTCTTAAATAATAATAAATGCACATGATGTGTTAAATATGTACATATATATTTCAAAAAATGGGCACAAGATTGTCTTACAAGTCCTTCTGGCTAATTTTTAGTTTGTATTCATAAGTGGTTTTTAAAAGCCTTTTTTAAAGTGTAATTTGCATGTCCTACTTTGATTGTATGTAAACATATTTTAGAACAAAAATGTATTTGTATTTTATTGAATATAGAGGCAAGAAAATTGTACATTGTTTGAAATGTTCTTTTTGTAACAGTTTTTATTCATAAAGCATTTTTGTACATTTAAATGAACATGGACTTGCTGTCATTTGAGGCATAGCGACATCTGGCATGCTTTACTGTCATGCTCTCCCATGGTCTTAGATGTTGGGTTTTAAACATTTTTTTCTAAAAGAAAGCTCGCTCGGTGTCTTCGCTACCAGATCAGGTTAGCACAGTGCAGAGCACTTAACTATAAAAAAAAAGTTGGTCCTATTCATATGTTATTCATTGTGTGAAATTAAAGACATTCGATTCAGTCTAAGATGAGTTGTGAATTCTTTTGTCTTATTTTCCATCTGGTTCCCATCGCTAAGCAGCTTAATAGCACTTGAGGGTCTCTCACACCAAGTGGATGCACAGTCATTGACAAAATTTTAGCCCAATATCTGTCTCTGGGAAATGCACTGTAGACAAAATTTGAGTCTGATTTACAGAGTTTGTGTTCAGAAAATTCTTCCCTACCTGGATATCCTGCAGAGGTTCATTCACATCACTGCAGACTTCCTGTGAGAGCCAGTCTCAGCATCTCGGAGACAGAAGAACATACGGGTGGGAGTGAAATTCTCACCCCAAATTTTTCATGGTTTTACATTCCTGAGGAAAGAGTCCCTCTCTGGACTTTGAGTATTACTACAGTGACAGAAAGGAAGGGCTCTGTAATAAATGCCAGTTACTGGTCACCCACTGTTGCTGCATTCCTTCACGCTGAAAGAAGGTATGTGGCTTCCACTTGACCGGTAAAGTAGCCCTTCTCAGCAATATGACAAAGGGTATAAGGATGAGAAAGTCTCAAAGAAAATGTGAACACAGATGACTTTTCTTCCCATCTTTCCTGTACCCAATTTTTATTTTGTATTTGGAAACCTGTTTCAGATTGTAGGCTGTAAATTCTGTCTTGTTTATAAACATACAGGCAGAAGGGGGTTCTTTTTGCCTTCTTTCTCTCATCTGCTAAGACTACATGTCCCAAAGCTAACAATACAGACAAGCAAGGATATGAGCAGGTCCCCATGCCTTCACAGTCTGTGTGACTCACTGTGACTTTGATCAAGGCATGTGGTATTTAGAGTACCCAGAGAAAGTAATAGTGGTCAGGTGAGTTGAGGGGAAACTTTCAGAAGCAAACCCTCAGGGTGGCTGGAACACTGAGCCTGGCGGGCTAGGGAGTGGGAGAACTCCCAACAACTTGCTCTTCCTCTTTTCTGCAGACTGCCTCGTATTAAAAACCAAGAAATATTAAAACTACAACCTTTCTAATTCTGGTGCACAGGTTGATATTTCCGAAATCAGTAATGATGTCTGAGAGTCTCCCTAATGCCTCCCCAGCAGCGTCTCAAACAGAAGTAAAGGTCCCGCTTTGCCTCAACTCCAGGGTTTTCATTCAGGCGACAGTGCGCTCAGTGTTTCTCAAGAGAGCGCCACACATCTACCTGTGGTTGGTGTGAATCTCAGTCTGCAAATAGATAAGTAGAATCAAGACATGCGTTACAACTTTTCTGTAAGTCATGTCTTTGTTAATTTTCTTAGCTATGTCACCACCCGATTCCAAAGCCAGACGTAACCAGAGTCCCAACACCAAGGAATCGTCTTTCCAGAGAAGTTAGGCTCCTTGAAGGCCTCGCTCCTCTGCATTTCCTGGTCTCTGGGGATTTTTAACTCCAAGGCCAGAAAGAACATGGTCAGGGAAAGGGGGATTGTTGGTGTGATGTTTCTGATTTTTTCTTTTTTTTGGATTGTCTCTTTTGATCCACAGTCTCATTGTGCAGCCTGGGCTGGCTTCTGACTCTCCACAGTCCTTCTGCCATGGAAAGGGCTGGGATTTAGGTGGGCACCAGCACATCCAAATGAAGAACATATTTCTCATCTTTTTTCTCCTCTGCCTTTGAAGTCAGATACATCTTCTGAAAGGATGATGAACCACCCTATATTAGGGCGCTAAGAGTCAGCAGTGTAGGAAGTCAGTTACCACCTTAAAAACCTATTTAGTGTGAGACATGGAGAGGGAAAGTATGGTTTGCAGAGGTAAAGGATGGTCCCAGCCCTAATAGGCTCTTTTTAGGTCCAATGGGTTAGCCAGTGGGTGAGATGGGTGTGAAATGGAAGAGATCCCAGAAGGGGCTGCGCATCTTTAATGCCAACATTGATTTTTGTGGGAAATGTCAATATCCAGATTTTTAGTTTTTTTTTGTCAGATTTTTAGTTCATATAACGCTGCGGCAATATACTTTCTTGTCATGAAAGCTTTTAATCTTGAAGATGAAATTAGAGAAAAAACTAGTTCCAAAGTGTTATTCACATTCACATATGGTAAAGCTGGGTTCCACCAAATGAGAAATGTTACAGTCTTCAAACAGAAACCACACACATTCTCCTATTAAGCTTGATATTTTAAAATGTAAGTAGCTTCTTTTCAGTAGACACTGCGTCAGGGTAAGAGTCCAGAGACCTGGGAAATATTTTTGGTTGGTTACTAACGAATTCTGTCCCTGGGAGTAAAATGTCCTGAAGCTATCACCTGCCTGCTTTATAAAATGAGAGTAAAACATAGTGAAGTCAGCCACGTCCCTTAAGGCTGAGTGCTCGTCACCTTTGTACTTCCTCAATAAAGCCCCACCTTGAACTTTCAACTTCATGCTTCACTATTTTATGAAGCCAGTGACATTCTGAGTTGTTAGCTCAGCAGCAAGTCCTGTTCCAATACAACTGAGAGATAGATAGGAAGATGCCGTGGCGAAAATATGATGAAGTCATATATTCAAGCCCACATGCCCACCCTCTTCCCCTGTCTCCCTCTCTTCTTTTGACAGCGCATTGCCACGGAACACAGCCATAAGGATGAATAAGAAAAACAGCCCCGTTGAGGTTTCCTATTTGAGTTTTGATTTTGTTGAAATCCTCCCGTCTCAGCCTCCATAGTGATAAGATTAAAGGTAAATGCTGCCACACCTGGGTCACTGAAATCTATTCAAGATACCCCACCTAGATAATGGTTATTCTTTCCATTATCTGCCTCTCCAAATTCCAATTATCTTTGCGGCTTTATTCAAACTTCAGTTCCTCACAGAAGTCTTGTGACCACACCCACAATCATCTCTTCTTGTACCACTCGCTCACTAACTGGCCTCATTAATTCCCTATACAATGGTGTGTAATTATCACTCTTTGGCTGTCATGCCAAGTTATAGGCTGCTCCCTATACAAGGGAACCTGGTTGAAAAGAAAATGGAGATAAAACCCAGCCTGGATTCCCCTCACATACCTGTATGCCTTGGTGGGATGTCTGCTTCAAGGGGACATCCTTTTTCCCATCCTCACATCAGTAACAGAACCCTCCCCCCCAAAAAAAAGGAAAGGAATAAGAGAGACAGAGACAGTGGCAGGGACCAGATGAGATGACATAAGACAGAGAAAGAGAGGTCCTTGAAAATGTAGGTCAGTCAACTTCTATGCTAAATTCTCCCACCTTCTCTGCCCTCTCAGACCTGGCAGACTGCTTTGCTCCTGGAAAGGCCAGTTTTAATCCACCAATACATACATACGCGCACTTGCACACGTGCGAGCACGCGGGCGCGCACACACACATACATACACATTCATATACACACACATTCACATACACACAAACACACACATTTTACTCAGCAATATTTTGAATTCTAGAACAGCCTTGAATCTATTCTCAAATTAAGCAACTGATATAGCACATTGCCAAGAAAGATGGGACAAAAAAAAAAAAGCAGAGCCAGAAGCAGACCACAGTGAGGTTCTTTACTAATAATCAAATTCACTCAACTAGTTGATATCTGATGTCTCGGGAGGTCTTCAGTTTTCCAAAGAGGATGGAACTTTTGTTATGAAATAATCATAGAGCCACAGGAGTCTGCAAAGGGATATTCAGGATCTTCTCTCCAGGCCCATCTCTGTTGTTCCCTGCCGTGTCAGGGTCCCACATCACAGCAGCACAGCATCTACAGCATACACCTCACAGGCTAGAACCACGGAGCTCAGTCACATGCCACTCTCTTTGTGAGTGTGACTGACGTGTGTATGTTGTGTGTGTGTGTGTGTGCATTAGAGAGAGAGAGAGAGAGAGAGAGAGAGAGAGAGAGAGAGAGAGAGAGAGAGGCTTTATATAAGGAATTGTGGAATTCTGTCACATGTGTGGCTTTATGTAACAACTGCCACAGTCAACATATTCAGCTGTACCATCCCCACAAATATGTCACTATGCTAACGACCTACCTCTCCTCACCGTCCACACCCCTAGCAACCATGTAGGTAATGCGCCTTTTCCAAATTTTTGCTACTTCAGGAACATTATACAAATGGAATCTTGTAATGCATACTCCTTCATTTTAAAAGTCTATTTTTAGAACCACTTTAGATTTACAAAAAGCTATGAAAATTGTAGAGTTTCTATGAATACTGAACCCAGTTTTCTTTATTATTAGCCTCTTACAATAGTGTGAGAATACAGTATGTAGAAGTTAATTGTTACCTTTGTTATAATTAATAAAATAATATCATTACATTTTCATTAAGGTCCACACTTCATTTTGATGTCCTCAGTTTTTAGCTAATATCTCTTCCCAGGGGTCTACTCAGGATGGGATAATGGAGCTAATTTTCACATTCTTTAGCTTCTATTAGCCGTGACACCTTTTCAGACTTTGCTTCTTTTTGGTGTCCTTCAGAGTTTTGAAGAGTGCTAGTCGGGTATTTTGTAGAACGGCCCTTTTCTGAGATTTATCTGTTTTATTGTGTTGTTTTCTTGTTCCTATAAGTATATGGATCATACATTTTAGAGAGGAAAGCAGCGGATGTAAAACTGATCCTGGTTGCTCCTACCAACATGATGTTACCTTGCTTGCCTTCCTGAGTTAGCATCTGTCTAGTTTCTCAACAACAAATTCCCCGCCCCCCCTTTTCCTATAGTGTGCTCTTTGCAAGGAAGTCTGTACTCAGAGCCCACGTTTAAAGAGTGTGAAATTATGCTCCACCTCTTCAAGTATCTACATAAATTATTTGGAGTTCATATGCATATGAGACTTTTTTTTCTATTTTGACTCGTTTGATTTTGAAATTGTTTCATACTTATAAAAATTACAAAACCAGTACAGATTTTTATGTAACGCCTTCCCTCAGCTTCCGGCAGTGATAAAATTGTACACAACCATAACACACAAAGAAATTAACTTTGGTATAATACTACTGTAACTTCAGAATGAATTTCTCTGCTTCTTCTAATAACACCATTTAACAAATTTTAGCGATCGGGTCTTGGCATATCTATACCATACAATTGTACTTAACAACAAGCAGAGAACAAAGGCCAAACACCCAGAAGACAACCGCTAAATGACAACATAAGCAGAGCATTAATGTTCTATCTGAACCATGTCAAGAGTGTCATTCGGTGGTGTTGGATATACTCACGGTGTTGTGCATCAAATCCCCCACCCCATTCTCACTTTGCAAAACTAAGCAATCCTCTCCCTATGTACCTGGCAGCTATGGTTACACTTACTGTCTCCATGACTTTGGCCACTCCAGGCATTTAATATAAGTAGAGTCACACAGCATTTGCCTTTTAAATGCTTTTCTTTCATCTTCAATCTACTACTGAGTAGCATCCATGCTTGGATATGCCAGGATTTCATCAATCACTCTCCAGTGAAGGAAAAGTGGGTAGTGTCCAGTTTTAAGCTATTACAGATGAAGTTTCTATAAATAGTTATATGCACATTTCTATGTCAAAAAAATTTTCATTTCTTAAAAAAAAAAATGCCCCAGACTGCTACTGGTGTGTTGTAAATTGTGTTCAGTTTTGAGGGAGCTACCAAGCTGTTTCCCAGTGTAGTCAAACCATTGTACATCCCCACCAGCGAATGAGCTTCAGCAGTGTTTGTTATCATCGCTACTTTCCCTTCTAGCCATTCTGATCGCTAACTACTCATCTTACTCTGTTCAGACTGTAATAGGTAGACGGGCGATAGACAGTGTACCAATTACTGTCACCTTGACACAACCAAGAGTTACCTGGAAGAGAGGCGCTCAACTGGAGAACTGCCTACATCAGATGGCTGGTGGATGTGTTTGTGAGGCAGTTCCTTGGTTTCTAGCTGATATAACAGTTCACTGTAGCTCAGCGCTGTGTAAGAAAGCTAGCTGGTCATGTACCAGGAAGTGAGCTGGCGAGCAGCATTGCTTCATGGCCTCATAGACTCGAAACTACTGAACTGTACTCTTTACAAGGTTCTGATAGAAAATTAACACTATGTATTTTGTTCCTGTCACAATGCCCATCAATGATGGGCTTTAATGTGGACATTTAAACCAAATAAGCTTTTTCTTCAGCCAAGTTGTGTTCATTTGGTCATGGTGTTTATTACAACAGAAAGCAAATTACACAGACTGACAGACAGACAGACAGACAAACAGATAGATAGATGATATAGATAGATGATACCCATAAATAGATATACATATGATATGAAATAAATTTTAATACACATCAATATGAACTTGTTATATATACAGATGTAGATGAATATGTTTTCATTTTGATAATACTAATTCAAAATTGCTTCTATTCCTTATTCCTTAATTTTAGTTGGAAATTTGTAAAAATTGCATTTCTAGCTCCTGAAGAATTTTTTTGTTTGTTTGTTTGTTTTTTGTTTTTCGAGACAGGGTTTCTCTGTAGCTTTGGAGCCTGTCCTGGAACTAGCTCTTGTAGACCAGGCTGGTCTCGAACTCACAAAGATCCTCCTGCCTCTGCCTCCCGAGTGCTGGGATTAAAGGCATGCACCACCACTGCCCAGCTAATCTCCTGAAGAATTTTTAGAGAGATTCAATTATCTTTCTGGTTTATCTACCCTAAATTAAGTATACCAGAGTTCAGAGATACAAACAGAATAGTATCTGCATGGTCACTGAAAATAGTATTTTCTTTCTTCCTTCTACCATGTATTGTGCATTTCTACATTTGGGGCATGAAAAGCATGTGAAACTGTTCCCTTCTAGCACCAGTGCATAGGTGTTACATGTAACCTAATGTAACCTAGTGCAACCGTATAGGTATTACATGGAACCTAATGTAACCTAGTGCAACCGTATAAGTGTTACATGGAACCTAATGTAACCTAGTGCAACCAGTGGATGGAATGATCCATCCTATGGAAAGACTGCTTTAGACTGCCTCCCCTGGCCACTTTGGGTTTTTGATGTACTTAAGCCAACAGGCTATGAAATAATAACAAATAGCATAAGAAAGAGTGATAAATCCAGACTAGCAGAGGAGAAATGGATCACTTCTCCATAATGAAGGTATTTATGTCTGAAGTGCAGGAGATCCTTAGGGCATCTTTTTGTGTCACCATGCCCTGTGATTAAAGTCAGTGGGAAACTACAATGACCCAATTCAGGCAGGGTGGCAAAGGGCACAGCCCCCTCAAGGATCAATGTATGAGTTCACTCCTCCAGGAAAAGAACCAAGATGTGCTGAGGTACTTGAGAAGTCTGAAGACAATACATGATGGGTAATAGAGAAAGGTAGTTATAATTACCAGCTAAGGCCATGTCATCAATTGCAGATTACGAACTGCAAGAGACGTTAGTGTTTCTGTCCTATTTTGTTAAGAACATGTACATATATATTGAGCTGGTATTTGCATTTTCTTTCCTCTGTTTATTTTTTTTTATGTAACATCAGCTGAGATAACACTGGTAGTTAAGTATTGTAAATCTTCTTACCATATTCAAAAGAAGAAGCATTCCTCAAGGGGCTTAGCCACAGATTCTAAAACATATAATCCATTTGAGATTCTAGGTGGGATAGCTAGATCTTATTAGGCAGAATTATGCTCTGTTATTGCTTTCATTTGGAAATTACGCGAGATACAAGGAGATGCAATTATGTGTCAAGTGGACAAGGGATAGAATTGTGATGACCAACCTAGATTGCCAACTTGACTACATCTGGAATCAACTAAGACACACTTTGCTGGTTGTTGCTGTGAGGGATTTCCCTAATCTGATTATTTGAAGAAGGAAGACCTGCCCTCAATCTGGGCCACACCTTCTGGTGGCAGCCCTCATAAAAGGATATGGAGAAAGGAAACTTTGCTTTTTGCCTGCTTGCCCTTATTCTTAATGACAAATTTGTCTATCTTGTTGTACTGGTATTGAATCCAGTTTCTTCAGGATTCCAATATAGACTGGTAAACAGCAGCTCTCCAGGAATTCTACAGAACCCTGGCACCAAGCTCAGACCACAGAGACATTAAGCCCAACTACTGAATTCTCAGGCTTCGTACCATAACAACCATTGTTGGACTACTGAGAATACATCCTGCAAGCCAGTCTAATAAATTTTCTTTGTATGTACTCACCCCATCAGTTCTGTTCTGTTGGAGAACCCTGGCTAACACACATGAGTTCAGTCATATAAATAGAATAGCATCAACATGATTATTGAAAACATAGCATGTGTAGTCTTTTGACTTCCATGTTTATAATTACTTTCTACTTTCACTTTGGGAACATGGAGCACCTATGAACTTGGTTGTCTTGAACACATGTATAACATCCAGTGTAAAAGTAACAGGCTAGCTAGTGCTCATGTTCTTCTTCTGTATCTCATCCAACTAGATGCCCTAAGAAAGGGCTCATGGCAATAAAGCTCCCTAGTTCCTTCAAGTTAGTGGGAATTTGCATCTGTCATACTTGAAGTAACTGGATGCATATAAAGTCCTTGGCTCACAAGTGTGTTCCCTGAATATTTTAAGACAGTTCCTCCATTCTCATCTGGCAGAAAATATGTTTTTAGAAAATTTAATTATAATTTAATTTTCTTTTGCTTGTGTCATTTTCTTTTTTAGATATACAAAGATATTTTTTCTTTTTATCTTTAAAATATATTACTTTTATTAGAATGTATTTGGTTTGTTAAATGTACTCCATAATGTGTAACTTAAATAATTTTAAAGAAGCATTTCCCTCTATCATATATTTTAGTCTTTTTTCCCCTGTTTTCTTTCATAAATTTTCTTTTTGGGAAGATTCGGAAGATTCCTACCATCTTCAAAGAACGTCCTCTTAAGGCTCTAATTTCAGTTATGCTTATGGAGTTTTCGTTATCATTTTGTTTCTTTTATAATATAAAATAAGCTCCATTGCTCTGTTTCCCTTAGGTATTTAATTGTGTTTGTTCTTTCTTGAATTCTCTGTTATTGATACTGTTTGTTTGATTGATTTGTTTTTTCCTTTCTTCCTTCTGTCTTTATTTCTTCCTTCCTTCCTTCCTTCCTTTCTTATTTGTTTATTTATTTTTTGAGATAAGATCTTGCTCCATGGCCCAACCTAGTCTCAAACTCACTATGTTATCTGGAGCTGGCATCGAACTAGTAATCTTTCAGCCGAGACATCTTATTCGTTCCTGGCTGCCCAGACTCCTGAAATAATCACACAGAAATCTGTATTAATTGTAATACTGTTTGGCTAATAGCTTAAGCATATTTCTAGCTAGCTCTTAAATCTTAAATTAACCCATTTCAATTAATCTGTGTATCATCACGTGGCTGTGGCTTGCTGGGTAAAGATCATTCCTGCGTCTGTCTCCAGAGAGGCTACATGGCTTCTCACTGACTTCACCTACTCTCTATATATCTTTTCTAGCCTGGCTATATTCTGTTAAGCCATTGGCCAAAAGCAGCTTCTTTATTAACCAATGGTATATGAGGGGAATCCCACATCACTTCCCCTTTTCTGTCTAAATAAAAAGGAAGGTTTTAACTTTAACTTAGTAAAATTACATATAACAAAAGAAGTATTAAGCAAGAATTACAGCTACAATATTTATATCTACTTTATCTTTCTTCATAACTAAGGAAAACTATAACTATAACTATTTATTCTTCAACTCCATCAAAGACTGCAGAAGGATATAATATTACCTAAGTTAACAGGAAATGTACTGTAAGCAACTTCCAAAACACTACAATTGACAAAGACATCTCACTGCCTTGACAGTTCCAAAGTTCTTCTGTAACAATGGGGCATCCAATCTTCAGCTTACTGGCCCATAGTATGTGGAAGACTTTTCCATGAAGCAGGAAATCCAAAGTTCTGTTGTGTCTTATAATAGCAAAGTCCATCAGTTGCTTTCTTCTGTGTCCTGCAGAATTTCTGGCAGACTCTTATGAAGCAGGAACCCCAAAGAACCATATCACCTTTAGGCAAGTTCATCAGTCATTTGTCTGTGGGTTCTGCATGTCCATTTTATACAGCATACCATCAAACAGTCCAGGCTGGAGAAGTTTCTTGCCTAAATGGCTAGCAAACTCCATAAAAGGCCTCTTCAGTGCCCATCTTCCTCTTAAAGTAATTGCTGCGGCCAGGAGCAGATGTGTCTCATTGTCAAGAAAAGTCTTAAGTTCTTAAAACATTTTAAAGGCCATATTCTGTAGGTCTTTGAAAGGTTTGAAGATTATCTATCTAACTGAAATACATCTCTCTCTAGAAAACCTAACTAACATGACTACAAACATGACTATTATAGATGACTATCGATTCACCTATATTTCTTAAGTATACATTCATTGGGACCTAATGACTGTGGGACCTGGTGGGAGGACAGAAACCCCAGCAAGCAGATCCTTCATGTTACAATGCACAATCTCACAGGCCTGGTTTGTTTAATATATTTATTTTTACTATTTTTTCTTTTTTCCTTTTCTTTTAACATCTATTTAAAGATTTAGAAGTTGATTTTCACTACATTTTAAATTATTTCTTAACTTTTAGAAATGTAAAAGAGTAATGATAAGGATGGTGTTTCAAAATTTAGGACATCCCATATTCTATTTCCCTGTAATGTAAAGGTATCTCTAAGACTTTCTGCCTCTGTTACTTCACCAAACTCTGAATATTTTCTCCCACTCTCTCTATTATCCTTAGTGTCAATGTTAAATGACTCAATTTAACTACAGATAATAGTCTCAGGATTTTGTTATACATGGCATATGGGTTTAAGGAGCCTACAGCCTATCCCTGTTCACAAGTCAAGGTTGTTTCCAACTTTAACCTGTAATATGACACACAAAAATAAATGAGGGTTGGGCCAGGCCACCAGTATTTGAGTTGTTAAGTGAGAAAAAGGATATCTCTTAACAAAGATTGCCCGAGAAAGCAGGAAGACATCTCCAGGTGACCTTAGCTGACCTAGCCTTCCCTTACCCTGCTGTCAGTTCTCAGAATGTTATAGAACATATTAAGAATGCAACATCCTAAGACATGGAGGAAGCATCTAAACTTACCCTAGCTGGGTCCTAAGCCCTCCTCAGAACAGGATACTGTAAAACACTTGGGATCAGTAATCCAAGCCATGTGCACAATGAACCCCCAAGACAGAGTGTTGGTAGTATCTCCTGACTTATTTACAGTGTAGAGCATGTATAGATGAGACACAGTCCCCTGAGGGAAGTTCCCCTGCACTTTAAAAATCTGTCTTACCCAGGATTCTAGGCTACTGTTTGCTCTTGCTACTTAGTTGTAAGTAAATCTACTTTTGAGTCCTCTGCAACAAACTGACACCAACATGGCTAACTAAAATCCACTTAAAAACCTGAAAAGGCTTAAAAATTAATTCTAGACACAAAAGAACAGAGTTAAGCATGGCTTGCTAGCAGAATTTTCTTGGATGGGCTCTACTTGCTAGAAGTAAGCAGAGACATGGCTCCTTTAAGAGTGTCTCTTCTGACTTAGTGGTAGCAGAAAAGCCACACCATTTTGAAATGTTGGCTTTCTGGGCCGTGCTGCCAGCTTGACCACTGGCTCCTTTGGGAGATGAAGCATTTGGATGGGGTTTGTGAGCAGCATGCTGAGGCTGGCTTGATAGCAATGTGGAAGGGCTGTATGCCTGAAAGTGGGGTGGTGTGTGCCACTAGGAGGCACAAGCAGCTCTGCCATGCTGGACTGGGCAGGGTAAGAAGGAAGTACTGTATATACCCTAGTAATGGTACAGCTTAAGTTTTAAGAAGCACTTAGCATTTTAAAAAGCACTCCTGAACAGCAAAGAATTCCAGATATACAATAAAGACAAATCCATATGGAAAAGAACTCTAAACAAGTCACAGTGTTGGATAGATGCACATAGGCTTGGGAGAGAGAAGAAAAAGAATATATGCAGTTATAAAGAGAAATAAATGCTTTCACAAATATCAATGGGGAATAAAACACAATTACTTAACATTTATGACATGTTTTAAAAACAATAAGGTAGTATTCAAAATTTCAGAGAGATCGGCTTATGGTTTATGGGCTAAGTCTTATAGCTGGATTATGTGTTACCTTTCCTACTTAGAAAATAGAGTATTTGCAATACAATATTTCAAATATGTTCATTCAATACAGCAGTAAATTCCTACAGGCCTTCTCAAAAACATGGCTTTATGAGGCAGTACAAATACACTAGCCATAGAGCAAATGCCATTCCTCAAGGAAAATATATGCAATGATGGGTAACACAGGTGATACTTTTAAAATTCACAAAACAGAGGGGCTGCAAAAGACCCCACAGCATGACTTAACATTAAAAGATGGCCTCCTTCTTTTATATTTGAGGGTTATGACTTTTTAGAATAACTTGTGTCAAGCAAAGGACAAATTAGCCTAAGCTGGGAAGTACTAAATTGTGCTGTCTTTCTCCCTCTGAGGTGTTAGTTACACTTCAATGACGCTGATAAACACATCTACCGGAATGTCTTATGGCAGGAAGGATTTCTTATAGCAGTCAGTCCTCTGTTCTCTTGGAATACATATGCAGGCACTGGGGTCAGGTCACCTCACTTGGCTTCTGACAAGCCAGTCACCATCTTTCTGAACACTTTTGAATGGCTCTGGGCATCCACAATAAGCATCTCCATGGAAGAGCTTCCATTGTACATTTTTTTTAAACCCTCTTATCAGTGCCACAGCAACCCCTTGGGCTACAGCCAATATGTACCTTGTTGATTGCTTCCAATGGATGGGTTGGGCATTTGGGATGTTGGGTAGCAGCCTGGAAAGAAGGAGGAACTGATGTGGGATTCCCCTCTGTATGCTGTGAACATCATTGGTTAATAAAGGAACTGCTTTGGGCCTATAGCAGAGCTATAGGGGAACAGAGCTAGGTGGAGAAAACTAAACTGAATGCTGGGAGAAAGAAGGAGGAGTTGGGGAGAAGCCATGTAGCCCCTGCCGGAGACAGATGCCAGAACTTTACCCGGTAAGCCACTGCCATGTGGCAATACACAAATTAATAGAAATGGGTTAAAATAGATGTAAGATTTAGCTGATAAGAAGTTAGAGCTAATAGGCCAAGCAGTGATTTAATTAATAAAGTTTCTGTGTGATTATTACAGGAGTCTAGGTGGCCGAGAAACCAATAAGCAGCCTCGTTCCAACAAGAAACCATCAGCTCAGACTTTATAAGGCTGGGTCTGGGGTGGGGTCCATTTCCTTCGTGTTCTTTCTCCTTGCTTCACTGGATAGGACCTGTACTAAAGAGAATGTGAGCAAGGCAAAGCAACACGCCTCCATCTGCCTTCAGTTCTAGGGCTGAGAAACAATTTCCAGGTGGCCTTGCACACAAGAGCCCGATGTAGTCACAGAACATTCTGTCTTCCTCTTGCTATACAATCAAGTGCACCAATTTCTGCAGGCTTGTAAACTCCATGGGCCTTTTCCAAGCACTCTACTTAGGTTGCTGGCCCCCCCTCAGGAAAGGGAGGCTTTGACACCCCCTTCAGAAGGGAACACTGAGTTTCTAAACATTCAACCCCACTGTGGGCTGAATGTCCCTAACACAGGTAACTGGGCCAGCCTGGCAGGTTTCACGGACTTTGGACTTCCATTAGGGCTTACCTTCTGAAATGTCCAGGAAGCCATAAGTTGTGCAACACTCTGCAGTGATGTGTCTCTGTGAAACAAAGTGTGTGTTATGAATTTTTCTGGTGGAGACTCAGGGGATAGCACAGAATGACTATTGGCACAGGGAAACTGGGGCAAAGAAGAAAGGACTAGATTGGCCCTGAGGAATTTGCAGCAGTCACCTGGTTCCTTTCCTGGGCCTTTGTGTTGTCTCCCACAACATGCCAAAGCATCTTGTCTAGCTTGGATACAAAGGATGGGGAAGAAGAGAAGTGGAGACATGTCCAAGTTTATGTGTAAGTAAGCCAGGACTACTGCACACACTCACTCCCCAGGCTGGCTGCGCTGCTTCTTCTCATTCTCTTATTTATCAGGGCTCATGTGATTCTGTCCACAGCTGGAATATTCAATGTTGTACACAGGTATTGAGTGCTAAAGTGGAGACAAAGCACAGGACATGGGTAATGGACAGATGTTATGTCCAGCTACCTCTTAAAAAATCAGACCATGATATTTAATGCCTGGTGTCACGTTGACAACAAAATGAGATGGTGTCTTTGAAACCACTTTAACCATTATCCAAATAGAAAGCATTGCTGGGAAACCCACTGATTGGATATAGGCAGATACCAGTACACTTGCTACCACTAACCCCATGACCACTAGTCTTTATAATACCACCACAGTATTTGTAGAGAAGTAGACAGCCAGGTGGTATGGTGCACACCATTAATCCCAGCACTTGGGAGGCAGAGGCAGGTGGATCTCTGTGAGTTCGAGGCCAGCCTGGTCTACAGAGAGAGCTCCGGTACAGCTAGGACTGTTACACAGAGAAAGAAGTAAACAATGAGACAAGGATTTGGGAGCTCCAATATTCTTCACCTGGAATCAGATGTATAGAAAGACCAACGAGAAAATCACAACTTCCAGGATGTGAGCATTTGAAAAAGCATAGAGAAAGGGGGCATTTTTTTTTCTGTGTTCCCTTAGTTTCTAACAGAAACCCCAATTCACAGAACATTATTATTTACAAGAAAAAGTATTTTACTGTAGGACAAGGAGGATTTGCTCTTAAAGACACTGTGAACATGCTCTCTTCAGAAGTGTACAAGTAGGAAAAGAAGAGCATGTCCTCAGCTAACAGTCCAGTCATTCATGTGCTGATTTATTTTTGCAACAATGTCTGTGGATGGTTACTGGATATCAAGCAGAACTTTAAGCACTGAGCACTCTATATCTATAGTGGTGTAGTATTTGTATTTTAATAAATAAAGCTTGTCTGAAGATCAGAACACAAAACAGCCACACTAGTCAGTCATATTGGTCAGGCAGTGGTGGCACACACCTTAATCCCAGCAACCACACTAGTTAGCCATAGAGGCTGGGAGGTAGTGGTGCTTTAATCCCAGCACTAGAAAGGAATACAAGGCAGCATGAGACAAGAGCTTGCACTCTTCCAGTC
The DNA here is from genome assembly GCA_004026605.1 of Ondatra zibethicus. Taxonomy (NCBI): domain Eukaryota; kingdom Metazoa; phylum Chordata; class Mammalia; order Rodentia; family Cricetidae; genus Ondatra; species Ondatra zibethicus. Next base: position 254,800 of record PVIU01000703.1, read on the forward strand.
TGAAGATCTCATAGGAATAAGATAGCTCTTTAGTGACTTGGCTGCTTTGCTTTTCTGATCTTCAGGCTGAACCCCAATGTCTATCTCTGGTTTTTCTTCTTATTCATGCTACAGTTGTCAACAATCATGATGCTGGCTCTCACAGCAGACTCTTGCTGGGAAAAGTGGGTGCTGGGCCATGGCAGCTCCTTCCCATCATTTCCATCACATCTCTCTGAGAACACCAGCTTGTCAGATACATGGTCAGTTGGAGAGAAGGACACAATCAACCCTATCTGATTTTGTGAAGTGGGTGGGGGCTTGTATTTAGATTTCCCCTCCAGCTGGCAGAGAATTGTCCCAGCAATAGAAATAGGCAGTATTCAGAACCTTCAAGTTCCCAAGTGTGGTGATTTGAATAAGAGTGGCCCCCATAGGCTCATAGATTTGAACGCTTGGTTCCCAGCTGGTGGAACAGTTTGATAAGGATTAGGAGGTGTGGCTTTGTTGGAGGAGGTGTGTTGCTGGGGGTGGGCTTTGAGGTTTCAAAAGCCTGCGGCATTCCCAGTTAGCTCTCTATCTGCGCCTTGTGCTTGTGGATCACATGCCAGCCCTCAACTGCTGCACCGGTACCATGCTTGCCTGCCGTCATGTTCCCTGCCACAATAATCGTGGACTCAGCCTCTGAGATTGCAAGCCCTCATTAAAGAAATGCTTTCTTCTATAAATTACCTTGGTCATGGTGTTTTGTTATGGCAATAGAAATGTAACTAAGATACCACAAAGAGTCTCTTCTTTACTGGGAGGCTCTTTCTTTGCTGAGCATGACTGGCCCTTTTGTGAGTGTGTGATTACCAGGTAGTAGCTCTTTTGGAACTGGACTTCTAAAATTCCCTTGTTATAAATAAAATATGAAATGTCTTACCTGGTCTCCTGCTGTTTTTCATCATGGGAGGTAGCTTTAAAAAAGTATTTGTTCTTTGACAACTTCATACACGTATACACTGTACCTTGATCACAACCAATTTAAATCCCCCTCATTATCCCTCAGGTTCCCCAGCACATCTCCTCCCACCTTCGTGAGCTCTTATTCTTCTTTATAGCCCACTGTGTCCAGCAGCTTCCCTTGTGCACACAGGTATGAAATTATCCACTGGAGCATGATCAACTGACCAGTGTCTCATGCCCAAAGAAAACTTCCACTCCACTGTCCATGCTGGGATTTTGACTGACTTGGTCATGTGCAGCTCTTGTGCAGGCAACCATAGATACTATGAATGCATGAACAAAACAACCATATCCTATCCAGAAGGTCGCAGTTTATAGCGCCCTCCCCATCCTCCAGTTTTACTATTTTTTTCCCTCCTTTTTCTTCTGTGACTTTCCTGAGCCCTGGGGGGAGGGTTTGATATAGATGTCCAGTTTGGAGGTGAACACTCAGCAGTCACACAGTCTCAGCACTTCAGTCAGTAATGGGTCTCCTCTGCCTTGACTGCTCTCCACTGCAAATATATAAAGAGTAAATAAGCTTCTCTGACCAAGGCTGAGAAAGCACTGATCTATGGGTAGAAACAGTCAGGCTTCTTATGCAGTGGCTGCTAGTGCTAAATCTGCAGGCTATGGAACCCGTGGGACGTGGAAAGTAGCCACTAGGACGACACGAAGGGTAGACCCTTGGCTTCTAGCACATATTCTGCATTCTCGTCGGCTTTGATGAGAACAGCCTTCATGACATACTCTCACCTCCTGTAGTAGGCTGCTTGCAATCTGTTCCCTTCCTGAGTGTCAGACGGAAACTAACTCAAGATCAACTCCACCCCCACAACACACTTAAGTTGCTCCTGACAGACATTTTCGTCACAGCAATGAACAACGAATGCCACAGGCCCACCCTTATAATGAATTCATAGAGGATGACGGACCAATAACCTATCAGGAGCCCCTGCAAAGAGCATCAGGTAAATGCTAGATTTCCTCTACACAAAGAAGGTGGCTGTAAACAGTGTGGCACAAGCGGCCTCTATCTGAAGCCCCTTATTCCTCAAAGATAGTGTATACTTCCCTTAACTGGCCTCTTCTGCAAGGTAAACACACCTATTATTAGTCTGCCTACATCCGGTGGCTCCTGGAGGACCACCCTTCCCAAGCTCCATCCAACTGTCTTGCCCTCTACACTACCATTGCTCTGCCACACATTGCACTTTCAGTGACAGCACCATTCTGGTCAGACTCCTGACCTAGCCTAAGAACGCATGCCTGTTTGAGAATAAACAGTAGTCTTCAACAAAGATCCAGTGCCTTCTGATTACTCCACAGTGGCTGTTGATTGCTGAAATATGGTTATAATCATGAGTGTGCACATGTGTGTCCCAGCACACACATTCCCGTGTGTTCATGTGTGTGGAGGCCAGAGATCAACATCAGCAACTTTTTCAATTACTCTTCAACTTACTTCTCTAATTTTAAAATTATATTTATTTCTCATATACATATGTGTGTGGGTATGAGTGCAAGTGTGGTGGTGTGTCATGGAACATGTGTGTGGAGGCCAGAGAAAACAGGGGGGAGTCAGTTCTCTCATTCCACCATGCTTCCCCAGGATCAGTCTCGACACTTAGGAGGCAGAGGCGGGTATATCTCCATCAATTTGAGGCTATCTTGGTCTGCTTATTGCATTCCAGGCCCATCAGGGTTACACAGTGAGACCCTGTATCAAATCAACAAAACAAAAACAAAACCAAATTTAGGTCTTCAAGGCTTGGTGGCAGAGTTACCTGCTACACCATCACGCTGGCTCTCCAGCTTTTACTTTACTTTGTTTTTATTGTATTGTATCATATTTTTGAGACGGAGTCACTCATTAAATCTGGAGCTCACCTCTTCAGCTAGTCTGGCTGGCCGCCTAGCCCTAGGGTCGCCTAGCCCCTGCTCTTGCCAAGCAAGTACCAGCACATGCCACTGATCCTAACATTTTGCATGGATGATGGGGACAGAACTCTAGCCATCATGCGTGTGCTAAACAATTGCATTTTACCAACTATGCTGGCTAGTTTGATGTCAAATTGACACCACCTGGAGTCTTTTTCGGAGGCGTGACTGTAAATTGAGAAAATGCCTACACCAGATTGGCTTGTGGGCAACCCTGTGCTCCATCTTCTTAATTGAGGATTATTGTGGGAGGGCTCAGCTCAGCTGATGGCGGCAGTGCTGCCCCTAGCTGGTAGTCCAGAGCGCTATAAGAAATCAGCCTGAGTAAGCTACAAAGAGCAAGCCAGTAAGCAGCACTCTTCCACGGCCTCTGCATCAGTTCCTGCCTCCAGATTCTTGCCTTGAGTTCTTACCCTAAGTCCCCTGGATGATGGACTACCAGGTGTAAGTGGAAATAAACTCTTTTCTCCCCCAAGTTGCTTCTCGGCATGGTGTCTTCTCACAGCAATAGAAACCCTAACTAGGACACCAACTGGGCCATTTTGCTACTCTGCAGAGCATGAGACTGGAGGAAATGAGACACTTCTTCAATTTATACTTTCAGCAATTACGGTGACTTCAGAACAATGTAGCTTAGCAACTACCCAGAAATTAGCATTGAGAACACGATGCCACGCAAAACTTCTTTGGTAAAATTTGAGTCATGAAACAATCTAGTTTGAAAATTTCACTGAATTTAATAATGATGTATAGACCCCTCCTGTGTATTTTACTAAAGATTCAGATATGGAGGTAACGATCCCCACTCACTATGACCCCTCCCCCACTACTTGAAGACCACACCACCTAAACATTCTCCCTAGTGGTTACCCCTCCCCCCTGCTGCCTGAGCTCCACACATCCTGTCCACAATCCCTAAGTAAGGATCCCCACCTCCCACCATGACTCCACCACTACTGCAGGAGGATTATGTGTCATGTGCATCTCTCCTGAGTAGGGTCCAACACCCCCACCTCCACCTTCCTACCTGAAAATCAGGAGTCCTACTACTCCAGGTAGCACTGCCCACTCTCATTAACCCTTTAACCCCTGCCACCCAGTGACCAACTTAAAAGCCTCTAGACATCTTATAATCTGCAACAAGCTTCTTCAGTTGCGACAGAAGGCTGGCTCTTCCACTCGGAATCTGAACCTAGCCCTAGCTGAGCTGGAGACACTTCAGATGCCCCATTCCCAGATGTGCTGGCTAGTGTTTATGTAGAATTGACACAAGCTTGACTCATTATGAAAGACGGAATCTCAACTGAGAAAATTCCCACCAGATTGATCTTTAGGCAAGACCTGTGGTGCATTTTCTGGATTGATGTTTCATGTGGCAAGATCTAGCTCACTGTGAGCAGTGTCAGCCCTGAGTCCTAACAGACTAGGTAAACCATGAGAGCAAGCCAGTCAGTAAGCAGCACTCCTCTATGACCTCTGCTCCTGTTCCTACCTCCAGGTTCCTGCTAACTTTACACAAGATGTTAAAAGGGAAACTTTGGTCTGAAGAAAAGGATTAAAAAAAAAAAAACCAACATAGCATGAATAAATAAAAAATATAAGAAAAAAACCACAAAGCAACAAAATGGCAGGAATTCTATTAGTGAGTAGGAGCAGGACCCACAGGTGTTTTAAGGTTGAAGAGAAAAGAAAGACAGGATTCAGTCTCTACTGCCACCTCTTAGTAATGCCACCCAAGAAGCCATATTACCTTCCTTCTCAACCCCACACTTCCCTCTCCTATAAGATCACATAGCAGATTCACCTTATACCCTTGCAGAAAAAAATAAGTATGCAAATGCTCCCTCCCCTCAAAAGTTTGATGTCAATGTTAACTAGTTCGCTATTACTACTGCACAAAATTGTTCTGTTTATACTTTTGTCCAACAGTCTTTAAAAACTTTTGCATTGGAGTGGCTGAAGGAAGCAAAGAACCTCCCAAAGTGGACAAGCAACGAAGACAGTTTGCACACAAGGTAGAGTTTGTGGGGGAAGGGATGCTCACAGTTGAGATGTAAGCCATTGTTTCGATAGAACCTCCCACCATATCTCCAAGGTAACTTGTTCTCTTCTTGCCACTCCTCTACACTCCAGCCTCCCCTTCGTCTCCCTGCCCTCTCTCTCTGCCCTCTCTTCCTGTGCTCCTTTCAGGCAGGATTAAGAGATTCCAAAAACTCCAGCCATACTGCAGCACTTCTCCATCCACACGAAGCTCCAAAGTGAAACCCTGAGCCATGAGGGCCACAGATGGGTGGGGCGGTGGCCCACGATAGTCAAGCACAGTGCATTTTGCCATTTTACGAATGACTTAAGTAGAATAGTAATTGAGGGAAGCAATTGGATCAAAAGAAATTATTTGCTAGGCGGTTTAGGAACCAGAAAATGCTTAAAATGCAAACCACAAAATGAAGACAACCTCAAAGGTTAATGAAAACCTGCAACAATAGACAAAGGAAATGAAGAATTGCAATAAAGCCTCCTCCCAAATCTATTAAGCAGTCATACCAGCATCCTTCCAAATGGAGAACGCCATCCAGCTTCATTTATTCTGCTTCGGAACTGCTGAAATAAAGACAAGATGTTTAGATTAAATGCCCCAGTGGCTTCTCTCTTCACCAGACCAAGAATAAAGAAAGGCTCCAGTCCCTCTCAGCACTCCTGAGACCAGCACCAAGTTGTGCAGCAAAACCTGGTCGGCGTCTCGCAAGGATTTGTCGAAAGATTTAGTCTGTGGGTCTAGCTAGCTAAAAAGACATTTATGAAGATCTGGGGAGGAAGGAGCAAAGAGACTATGTGGTGGGTCTGGGGCAGAGCTGAAACTATGAGACCAGGGAAGGAACTTGAGAAAAGTTGAAAGGCCAAAGCTAGCAGGTTTGACAACATCATTTAAAGGGTGGGGACAGAGAAGCTAGAAAAGAAAACTTGCTAATGGGTTCAAGATTGAAGGAAAGGAATGGATGTTGTAAAGACTCCAAGTTCAAGATTTTGGAACCCCGAATCTGCTGAAAAACAATACCACAGTGAACATTCAACCCCGAGGACAGGACTGGGGCAGGCAGCGTGGACATGAGGACAGGGAGAAGGAAGCTGCTGCCAAAGCTGTAGGAGTCACATGAGTCACATAGCCAAGGTGGCGTTTCTGGAGGAACATGCTTTTGAGACACAGACAATGTTACCTACACTATTCATGAGTCCCTGGAAGCCGGAAATGTGATTTCATGAAGGAAATCATTGAGCTTCACTAATTACATAAGCTGACATAAGGGTTAGGCCAGGGCCACTAGGCAATTGTTGGGAGGCCTCCAAGTTCAAGACCTGATCCCACAGGCCATTTCCCTGAGTCTTTTCGCTAGACAACACGCGGCCTTGTTTGCTCACTAAGAAAGGGTAAAACAGCTTAGAATTTGCTCTTGGGTTATCATGAGAGCCAATCAGATGCTGCGGTACAGGATCTTTGAAAACCTAAAAGTGCCACTCAGACCATGTGACATAATTAGGAGTCAACAACAAGGTATATCCAGTGCCAAACTGTTAACTTAGGACATCAGCTAATACCTTAAAATCGTATGGTTTCTTTCCAAAGGAAAAGCTGAAATTATTCCGGTTTTTGGTCTATTTGTTTAACTTGATGTCCCAAAATCTGAGACTCTTCCAAAAGACTGGTGGTTAGCCTGGCATGGGTCTGGCATGCTCATACTTCTCCACCTGGCACCAGATTCTGGATATATTGATGTAGATGGCTCTTGTTATCATCTCCAGCACAAGCACACCTTTTCTTCCTTGTTTGGCAAGCTATCGTTGGCATCCAAGTGTAACCCAGCCACCTCGGACCCCATTTTCTCCATGAGATAAGCTTAGTTGACCGTGAAGGCAAATGGAGGGTAATTCTGTGGGAAATCACAGGAAATCGATCCATTTGGGTGCCATGTAGTAGAGATCTTATGTGTGTTGGGTGAATTGATTTTCAATGAAAACATCACCCCTGTCTGTTCCTGCTTTTGCTGACAGCACACCGGAGAAATGCTGAGCCAGGAAAAATCAGTAGCAAAGTTTGGCTTGTGGTCTTCCCAGTACTCAAGACTCACAAGCGTTTCCCAGTGGAGTAAACTAAGAGGTGAAGGCTCATTTACAGCCCGACTAGAAAGTAGCCCCAGAGTCGGAAAGGGCCAGAGGACAAAAATGGACTCTGAATCACTGAACCCTACTTCCTTCCATGCCTTTTCTTTCTTCTGGCTTTTACATTTCGTTTTTTCGCCTTTTGTGCCATCAAAATTTGCTTACACAAATGAGTCTGATGTTGCTAGTATATTCCAATAAGCTACATTCCGGTAACTTTATTACAATAAGTTCAACCTTCAGTTCAAAGGTGTGGGCTGACTTCTGTCTTCTGCTAACCATGGGAGTGATGTAAATGCTCCTCTAAAGTCCAGCCCCCTCCAGTGTCAGCAAAGTGAAGCAACAGTGATTCCAAACCTTCCTTGCTTGCCTTGTTGGGGACAGGGCAGAGTGAAACAAAACCACAGGAAGTCCATTTGAAACCTGAAAGTCACATCTGTGTGGACAAGGTTTCCTGTGGTCACTACAGGTAGAATTGGTGCTACCGGTGGCGTTGGCAATTGTTTTCACAGAATCCTCTTGTGTAGGTATAGAAAGGGTGCCTTAGCCACTCGACTCTTTGTCGCCTGTTGACCTCACTATCATAATCCCTATTTCACATGCTTCCTCTATTTTTTATTCCCACTATACCAACAAAGCAAAACTAACATCTCCCTATTGTCTTCTGCATCTCCACCTGCTCTTAGGAAACAGTCTGATCTCAGTCAATAAAACAAAAATGACAGAGGAGGATAAAGATCCTGAACACAGCGAGAGTAAAAAAGGGGAAAAGGGAGGGAGGGATAAGGCAACGACCAAGGACAGAGTCCTCTCACCTTGGAATCTCATAGTGCAAAAGCACTATTTTGGAGATCTCATCTCTTCTTCGTTCCCCTCACCCCATTTGTGTGTGTGTGTGTATGTGTGTGTTTCTCTCTCTGTCTCTTCATCTCTCTCTCTCTGTCTGTCTCTGCCTCTCTCTCTCTCTCTCTCTCTCTCTCTCTCTCTCTCTTTCTCATCACTTTTCCAGAGTGAGAACAGTTTGACCTGTGGTCATTTTCATGTCTGACTTAGACTTCCTGACTATGGGAGGAGAAAACGCTTATAAAAAAGCCCCAGAAACTGAACAAACGTGATCTGGCCATACAGACCAAAATCCCTGTGTTACTTTACACAATTAATTGCTTCCTCCAGATTTGCTTGAGGATGTGATTTTCAGAGCCAAGTGAGCCCCGGGAAGCACTCCTAGGGATAAATGGATGGACTGTGTCCTGGTGATCAAAATTAATTTCCAAGTTATTTCCTGAAATGGCGTTCTGACACCTGAGTCATATGTTAGCTTTATGTAGCTCTTCTGTGACATGCAATGACAATGCCGACCTGTGATAGACCATTGCTCACAAGGAAATGACTTGGAAGTTCATGGCTGCTTTTCAAACTGGATCAGCAAAAGGGAAATGTTGAAGGAGTCAGATTTACTCAGATGCAAAATGCAAGGACGTCAGTTACGTGTTCTCTGGGCCATTTTCATTCTGCTTTGTGGTTTCCAATCCCACTATCCACAGCAGAACCTTTGCAACTCTCAATTGTGAGCCATATGATTGTACATTTTAGCAGTACTGGGACTCTTTGGGATCTTCTTATTCTGATATCTCCTACTGAACAAAACCCATTACCTACTTTTTTTGATGATGGACATTAACAGGAGAGCTTGCGTTTTGCTCTTTTCCCCCCGGGCATTCGAATTACTGTAGGGCAATATTACCTTCACCTTTGAAGAATAAAGCCCCAGCAAGACCCCAGTGTACCAGGGTGGGTCAAAGCCTGCGAAGTGAAGAGGTTACACGGCCTTTCCTCCCATATTTATGGCTAGTTCCTTTTTTTTCTTATCTCTGTCAACTTGCTATTGCTGATGCAATGAACTGTCATAATCCTGTAGCCAGTCCTGTATCGGGGAAGCCAGGGTACATTGTGGTTCATCTGCATCCCATGGCCTAATTAATGTTCTTTCCTTAGGCCCTGGAGACAAACCAAGTCACCTGGGTTTGGTAAAGTTTACTAAGGTTGTAAGTCAAGTTTAGTTCCTTGAAATTTTAGGATCAGGGTCCCTGTTTTCTTTTGACTTTCACTCAGGGTTCGCTCTTGGCTCTAGGCACCTGTATGGGTTTCCCAAGTGGCCCTCGCAGGAAGAAGGAAGCCATCACTTACATTGCAAATTTCTCTGGATGTCACACTCTCCAACTTCAGCCAGAGAAGTTGGCTGCATTTAATTTCTCAAGTAATGACATTGACATCATCTGGATAACCCAGGATAATCTTCCTATTTGAAGTTTAGAAGCCTTAATTCATTAGCAGAGTTTCTCCCCTGTGTAACAGGGCACATTCACAGATCCCAGGAACCAGAACATGGACATATTTGGGAGGATCACTGAGTTCCCCGCTTCTCGTTCCATCATCTGCTCACAGCTAGTCTTTATCTCTGAACTAGATAATTTTCCTCTTTCCTGTGCTCACTAGCCATTTTCTCTTTCCCAAACTTCTTTTCACCGTTATTTCCTTGAAGCTTATTGCCTGATGTTTACAAATACATTTTTTTTCTCCCACCTCTCAAAACTTTCCTTCAGTCCTTATTCCCTTCATCGTGTATTATGGTTTCAATGTTCAATGTCCCTTCACAGGCTCATTCGTGTGTTTTAACATGTGATCAATAGCATTGTTTAGGGAGGTTGTTGAAGATTGAGAGATGTGCCACACTGGGCTGCCTTCTGCCGTAACCCTAGCTGCTGTGAGTTCCTACATTCCGGGGTAGGGGCGTGAGGATTGGAATTGTTAGGTAGGAGGAACAGAGATAAGAAACCCCTTAAAATAGGATAGTAATCGGAAGGAAGCTCAGTGAATACTGAATGCTGAATTTTTCTTCTGAGTTCTGAATCCACCCATGTCTAATTTTCACACACTTTCACACCCCAATGTGAAAGAGAGAAGAAGGCACAAGGCTGCTTTGACACGGTACAAAGGACAACTAGAACAGCTACTTGCTTCAGTACCTTGAGGCATCAGATCATTAATTCTTAACAAAAGCATTCTGTTGTTCAGGCCTAGACCACCCTAGACCAAGCATCCTGAAGGCAGCCACTCCCCTGGTCAAACCTCCTATTTCAAACGAAGGGGCAGAGGCATGCTGGAATTCTCTGACCTTTGGTCAGGGTGGAGAGGATCTACCTCTACGGGCCATCTCAATGTCTAAAACACCAAGTAACCACACCCTAGGTCAAGGTGTGCAGCCACAGTTGTTGTCAACAAATTTGAGCAAACTCTGCCCTTCAGACAAGGTGGAATTGGCTCACATTTTTTGGCCTCCACAGTTGAACCCTTTGAAGATAGAAGTTCCTGGATGGTAGAATTTAGAGATTAAGTTCAGATTCAAGATCTCTCTCTCCTCCTCTCTTCTCCTCTCCTCTCCTCTCTTTGCTTTTGGATCTAACAATATATGAGCAAACTCAGAATTATGCTGCCAAGAAAACAGCCACCATATATTGTGTGATGTTTTACTCTTTTGACTTTTTGTGGGGCCCACCACCCAGCTCCCAAATAAATCACATATGGAAGCTTATTATTACTTATGAATGCCCAGCCTTAGCTTGACTTGTTTCTTGCCACCTTTTCTTAACTTAAATTATCCCCGACTACTTTTGCCTCTGGTCTTTTACCTATCTCTATTTCTGTACATCTTCCTTTCCATTTTACTTCGTGATGGGTGGCTGGGTGGTTGTCTTCTGATGTCCTCTTCTTCTTGTTTTCTTTTTTTTTTGGAAGGAGGCCACTTGTTGGTTCCCAGAAGTTCAGTAGCTCTGACCTGAAATAATCACACAGATACCATATTATTTAAATCACTGTTTGGACCATTAGCTCTAGCTTCTTATTTGCTTTCTCTTACATCTTAATTTAACCCATCTCCATTAATCTGTGCATCACCACGAGGTTGTGGCCTACCAGCAAAGTTTCATCACATCTGTCTCTGGAGGCAGCTCCATGGCTGCTCTCTCAACTCCACCTCCTTTCTTCCAGCATTCAGTTTAGTTTTCCCCACCTATCTCTGTTCCCCTATAGCTCTGCTATAGGCCCAATATAGTTTCTTTATTAACCAATGCTTTCACATCATACAGAGGGGAATCCCACATCACCTCCCCTTTTCTGCTTAAATAAAAAGGAAGGCTTTAACTTTATTATAGTAAAATTACATAAAATAGTTATCAAGCAAGAATTACAGTTACAATATTATATCTATTGGCTGTTTATCTCTTTATTAGTACCATCAGGCACAGTAACAGCTTCACAGAGTTAAACAAATACAGCATAAATAAAACTCACTCATCTGAAAATAATATTCCCCAACAACCATACCTCCCCTTTCTTCCATAATATGGCAAAATAAAATCTGTGCTCCCTCAAATTGCTTCTTTTCATGTGTTTGGTCACAGTTACAAGAAAAGAAATTGATATGAAATAACTTTCTATTTTTAATATCTTATTTCAGCTATCGCTCTCCACCCATCTTTGCCATCTCCTCCTCTGCTTATTTTTTAATCACCATATGCCATTTTAGTTTCCAGTAATACAAGGGAAGTGATTATGCATGGGCCATTAATGACCTCTGACCTTCTAATCCCAATGCATTCAATTCCACGACTATTGCAGTATTTCTCCTTCATATTTGAAGCTGCCCATCATGTCTTTCTTCCTCAAATATTCTAAAATCCTGGTATTTTGTCCTGTTTGCAGGTTTCTCACAATCTTCTGGAGCTCATTGTGGTCTACTATAAATGTGTGGATCTTCTGATTTCTCTTTCAGGGTATCTTCACCCTTTACCTCACATTCTTACCTGAGCCATTCTTAGACACATATGAAACTAACACTGAGTATATGCTTTAGGTTCTCAAGCATTTACAATAAGCCCAAACTTCAGCATAGAATTCCAGGTGATTCTATCAACTACCAGTTAAATGTTTCCACTAGAATTTATCATCTTTCCCAAAAGCATCCTTGGCCCCTTAGTTATCTTCCTAGTCATTTGTAAAACAAATTATTCTTTTTATTTTATTTATATATTCTTTTTATTGATATGCTAATACTCTGTCATTATTTACAATCTTCATGAAATAAATTTATGCACATGCCCCAATATTTTATTTCTTTGAATACTATTATTGTTTCCTTTAACCTCAAATGGAATGTGATTTTTAAAAATTATTTCTTTTATTTTTGAGATAATAATATAATTACATCATTCCACCTTCCCTTTCATACCTTCAAATACACCCCTCCTTGTGTTCTTTCAAATTAATGTCCTTCTTTTTTATAAAAATATAAATGCAAACTGCTCAGTCTCTATAATGTCGCTGTGGTTTCAGGGATGACCATTTGGTATTAGACAATTGATGTGTTCTTCCCTAGGGCAAGACTGTTTCTCCTGCTTTCAGCATTTTTTTGTCACCTGTAGTTCTTTTTTAATGTATTGTTTATTGTTTTATTAAAAATTTTATACACTATATTTTGATCATGTTTTCCCCTCCCCTAACTCTTTCCAGATCCTCTCTACCTCCCTACCTACCCAATTTTATTTTCTCCCTCCCACTTTGAAAGAAAAAAATTATACCAAACATTATTTTAAAAGCAAGAAACAAACAAACAAAACCCACAAAAATGAAAATAAAAAACAAACAGGGAAAGATCACTGAGACAAAAAATATGTAAACAAAGGAAAACAAGACCAAAAGTCCACAAAGGTATACTTGCATTTCTTTTCTGGACATGGGTCTGCCCTGGACTGTGGTTGTACCTTGCTCAACCCACACCAGAGAAATAACTTCTTGAAGTCGATGGGAATGAACACAGAGACCAATGCACTACAGGACCATGTGCAGAGAGCAAGAGACCTTAGAGTACTTGGTCCTAAATGGATTTCTCCATCAGCACCCCCTCCATCAATGCTCAGGGAGTATGCAGATGAGGAGACAGAAAGATTTTAACTGCCTGTAGTTCTCTGTACAGGCTTTGAGCCTGGTGGACTTTGGCCTGTCCGTGTTAGCTTGTCTACTGTTGTCCTTCTGCAGCCCATGCTTAGGTAGTCACGTTGGTGAGACATAATGGTGTAGCTTCTGACACACAGCCAACATACTGTGTATATTTTTCTTCTTTTGAACTCAGCTTTTGGTGTGCTTATTTGTTTGTTTACATATTCTCTCCCCTTATTAGAACCATATTATCCCCATCATACTCCTATTTACATTTGTAATCCAGGCTTATCCCATGTGCAGATGCAGTGATTATTATTACAACTATGACTTTATGAAAGATAGAGACTTGAATTCCAGACTAAACAGTCTAGATTTTACTCCTTAGGCAAAACATAACAGCAAAGGAAGATGTTGGACTCCAGGGGAGGTTTGTTGCTAGTTCTGAGCAGCAAGTGCCAATGCTCGAGGCTGATGCGCACTGACAATAAAGTATGGCATAGCCAGTCTCTGGGGAACATTTACTGGGCTGTTTCTTTAAGACAGGTAAGGATAGAGATAGGACAGAGAAAAACATTGATGATTTCTCTAAGAAAATTGCATTTAACAAATGAAAAATGAGAGCTTTATATTGATTTAGTATGAATAACCTCTTTGAGAGTGAGGCTTCTACAGGAAGCAAATGGGCAAAAAACAAAGGGCAGTGTGAACCATGAGCTCATAATGATTTTGGATTTTGAAAATAGTGGGTGGATAAGGAGAGAGTTTATCATATTTTTCTGAAAAATCGTAAATCTCCCTGGCACCAACTGAAGGTAAAGGCAGCAGCCTGAATGTTTAGATTTTTATGGCCCATTTATTGTCTCATATTCCCCCAGTCAAAGATAATTATTTCTTAATTAATCATACGCAAACAGTCTATATCCTTTGCAGAACTAGCTACTTAAAAGAACATTTATCAACAACAATTGGCCCCATAGACCCTAATGGAGATTACTTCTTTCAGATGATTCTCTTCCACTAGAACCCCGACCACTGCTGTACTTTTGATGGCTTGTTCCAGTGGGTGGGGGAAGGAGAGGAGAAATTCAAGGAAGCCAGGGAAGGAATATAATATATAGTTATCCTTTTACTCATTTATTTCCCTTTAGAAAATATGCCTAGGGTTAGGAACAAAAGAAAACTTTGTAAGTAGAGATAATGGCCATTTGTTTTGGAGTTGACCAAAAAGTGATTTTATTTCAAGTACAGGGTTCCATTAAGAACTACTTTGTTGAGTTTTGTGGGGTGGTGTTTACAAATGACTTAAGAATGGAAAGGGACAGTGCCTATCTTGATTCTGGTTGCATAGCTGATGTACTTAGTATTTTGTCTCCCTGGATCCCCCAGTATAGATGTAAAAATAATGTTTGGATGTTGAGTTCAGGAACATGTTTTATTATGTCTAGTGGTTCTTCAGACTGTTTAGAAAGCACTGATCAGCTTTTTCCATTGTTACTTGTGTACAGCAGGTAATGGAATACAAAGTGGAGGATAGAACACTGGTGTCAAGTCCAAACAGAGAGTCTAGCTGCCCAAGGTGTCTGAAGAAATCTAGGTTACTTTATCTTAGAAAATACAAGCCTGCGTAGCTAATATCAGTCTAAAAGTCTAAAAATGATATATCAGCTGCAGCCTTTATTTGAATACTTACTTTGAGATCAGGGATCTTACCTGATGGTTCAAAACCCCTCTAACAAATTAACACTGCTCCTGATCCAACCACCAAAAACAGTGACAGCAAATATTTACAAAGAATACGTCCAAGTGCTAGTTTAACACAATCATCATATTAATTTATTTAATGTTAATAGCCTTAGGAGATTGACTTCTATTGCTATTCCCACTTTATATATGAGGAAACTGAAGTTTGAAATAACTTACCAACTTTATGTAATTAGAAGGTATTCAACACATATTTATCAATTATGACTAAAGTCATTGTTGAGTCCAAAGGCGAGCTGAGACACTTTTAACCAATGGCTGCAGTATGTAATGTCTCTGATCTGAGAGAGTGCTCCCTTCTGAGCATTACAGCCCTGAGAGGAAGATAAAGAACACACACCCTTTCTGCACTGCTAGGAAGCCAGTGGAATTAAATAAGACTGACCACACCATACTTGAATACATTTGCTACTCAAATTCATTGCTCCAAATAGAACTATACCTATGTCTCCTTTAAATAAAACCATTAAAGAAAATATGTTTTTTCCCTTATATTTTCCTTGCCCTTATCTAACCTCTTATTATTCTTACGATGACACTACTCATTTACTCTTTCTGTCTAATACCTTTGTTCTGAGCAGGTACGTGATAGCCGCAAGTCATGTACCAGCTACTGATAAAGATACAATCGGAGAGACTCATCTTGGATATTTTTCTTATTATTTTTATGCTAAAACACAGTTGTACAAATCTAGATTGCAAAGCCTGCTTCCATACAGCTAACAGGACCATGATAAACAAAACACAGCACAAGATTTCCTCAAGAACAATGGAAAATGAACCAGTCAGGATGCATAGCCAACAAGAAGTGTATTTGTGAGGCTACTGCTCGTGTAAATGGTGCACTTTTGACACCAAACTTATTCCATTAATACTTTGAAGTATATTTTAAAATAACAATAAAAGCACATATGTATGCATGTATATACATGTATGTGTATATACATATATGGTACATGAAGGATATATCATCATGATGATAACAAAAGAGTTCTTGATATTTAATAATAAAATCCATATATATATCTCACATACACACAAATAAATAAATATATCACATACACATGTGCATATCAAATACACACAAATATATCACACACATATATACACACCGACACGTCATTGGTTATCATTGTGAAGCATTGTGTATCGCGCTTCCTGTGTGTACTATACTCTGTTTTTCAGACAGGGTCTCACTATGTAGCCTAGGTTGACCAGAAAGTCACGGTGCAGCTGATGCAGGCGTCAAGCTTCTATTCATATGGCCTCAGCCTCCTGAGTGCCGCAGCGATAACGAGCACCGCCACTCCTGTGACGTTCTTTGAAATAACTGGCAGTGTGGTCAGTTTGCTTAGAGCAGTGTGACCACGGACAGGGGAGTCACGCGTTGTGCTGAGATCTTATGGTGACGACACCATGAGGCAGCAAGGGCTTTCGTGCCCGTGACATTTTATAGGGCTTCCACTGTATATGTGGTCTGTCATTGACTGAAATTTCCTCTTGCTGTACATGACGATATGGAAGTGGAGAGTTTAATGAATTCATTGAGGGCATTAAATTCTAACAGTTGAACCAACAACACTTTGTATATCATCTAGTCTAATGATCTTCTCACTCAGAAACACAGGAGCTAACTTCCACTAGAGGAAATCAATCATGCTGTGTTCGGGCACTTAAATTGTAAGAATCTGTAAATTAAGTTAATAAGGAATTATTTTCCTCCTACCATGTTTCTTCCCCCTTTCTTTTCAATGTCATATGCTAGACACCATCCCAAGGGTACCACATCTAGGGTAATAGGAACGTTGATATTTGGTTCTCATTGTACAAATCTTGAAATTACAATTTTACCCAAGTTAAGAAACCCACCTAAGATAGATAAATACGAAATTATAGAACCATCAAGCAGATCTCAAACCCTGCCTCTGAAACTTGTCTGCTATAAGATGTCACTTTCTGAAAGAAGAAATCTTTTTTTTTCTATTTCAATTTATTTATTTTAAAAGAAAAAAACTATCTTTTTTCATTATACATACCAATCCAAGTTCCCACTCCCTTCCCTCCTTCCATTCCCACCATATACCCTCCCACCCCACCCCCATCTAATCCCCAGAGAGGGTAAGGCACATTGCTTTGGTGAACATCCAAGGCCCTCCCTACTATATATAGGCTGAACAAGGTATCATCCAAAGAGAATAGGTTCCCAAAAAACCAGTACATGCAGTAGGGATAAATCCTGGTGCCACTGCCAGTAGACCCCCAGTCTGCCCCAGCCATGCAACTGTCAACCACATTCAGAGGGACTAGTTTGATACTATGCTTGCTCCTTCCCAGTCTAGCTGGAGTTGGTGAGCTCCAATTAGCTCAGGTAAACTGTTTCAGTGGGTGAACCCATCATAGTCTTAACCTCTTTGCTCATATTCTCATTCCTCTCACTCTTCAACTGGACTTTGGGTGTACAGTCCAATGCTCCGCTGAGAGTCTCTGCCTCTATTTCCATCAGTTGCTGGATGAAGGTTTTATGGTGATATTTAAGATAATCATCAGTCTGACTACATGGCAAGGCAGGATCAGGCCCCCTCTCCTTTATTGCTTAGAGTCTTAGCTGGGGTCATCCTTATGGATTCCCAGGAATTTCTCTAGAGCCAGGTTTCTTGCTAACCCTATAATGGCTCCCTCAATCAAGATATCTCTTTTCTTGCTCTCATCTCTGTCCTTCCTCCTTCTTGACTATCCCATTCCCTCAAGTTCTCCTCAACCCTCCCCTTCTCCCATCCTCTTCCCCTTCCATTTTCCCTCTCCCCCCATCCCCATGCTCTGAATTATGTAAGGCGATTTTGTCTGTTTTCACTTTCCAGGTGGATCTATATGTTTTTCTTAGGGTTCACCTTATTACTTAGCTTCTCTAGGATCATGAACTATAGGCTCAATATCCTTTGTTTATAACTAGTATCTACTTATGAGTGAGTACATACTATATTCATCTTTTTTGGGTCTGAGTTACCTCATTCAGGATAGTGTTTTCTAATTCCATCCATTTGCATGCAGAATTCAAGATGTCATTGTTTTTTCAACTCTAAAGTGTAAATGTGTCACATTTTCTTTATCCTTTCTTTGGTGGAGGGGCATCTAGGTTGTTTCCAGGTTCTGGCTATTACAAATAATGCTGCTATGAACACAGTTGAACAAATGCTTTTGTAGTATGATTGGGCATCTTTGGGGTATATGCCCAAGAGTGGTATTGCTGGATCCTGAGGTAGGTTGATTCCCAATTTTCTGAGAAACTGCCATACTGATTTTTCAAAGTGGTTGTACAAGTTTGCATCCCCACCAGCAATGGATGAGTGTTATCCTTACTCCACATCCTCTCCAGCATAGGCTATCATTGGTGTTTTTGATCTTAGCCATTCTGACAGGTGTGAGATGGTATCTCAGTGTTGTTTTGATTTGTGTTTTCCTGATGGCTAAGGATGTTGAACATTTCCTTAAGGAAGAAGAAACATTTTTTAACTGTGTGTGTGTACGTGTGTCTGTTGGTTAATGATCATTAGACCCCACAGAGGTCAGAAAATGTTATTGGATACCCTGGAGCAGCAGCTACAGGTGGTTGTGAGCAGCCTGATGTGGTGTTGGGAATCAAAATCAGGCCCAACGAAAGAACAGCAAGCACTCATGACCTCTTAACCCTCACTGTAGGCAGAATAAACATTTTTATATTAATATGGAAAAATTACCCAAGATATATTGACAAGAAGATCACAGAAACATTAAGTATGCTACTATGTAGTAAATAAACATTTCACATCTTTATGCCAAACTGTTCATAAGGGTGAACAGTAAATTAGTTACAGGGATTATTAGTTCCAAGAAATGGAAATGGGCACATAGAACAAGAATGCCTGTTGTACTTTTCAAACACATGCTAAGGTTAGGAATGTATACATGAATTATCTCCTAAAATTTGAATAGTTAAACTGTATTTTTAATAAGTGTCTGCCTTTTTAACTTGGCCATTTAGACATGGGAAATTTTTCACTGGGTCTTAAAAATACAGCTATTATAGCTGTGTAATTTCTTGTCAGACACACTCATTCCATTATAGAGCCATGTTAAATCCAAACCAGCACAGAATCAGGATTATATCCAGAGCTTCTAGTTTGATCAAAAGAAAGAACTCAAGAAATTTCAGAAAGCTGTTGTCATGACTTTAGCTGTCTGGCTCCCATAAGACCTCAGTCCCGTAGGTTCAGTGCTCACATACTTGAGTTTTCCTTGACCAACAGTATTACTGATATTTCTAGAACAGATTACAATACCTGGAATATGAACCACAGAAAGAAAGCTTCATCATTCACAACAAGACATGCAACATAAAAGCCAATGCATTCCTTTTCCTCATAGGCAAAGATATGCTGTAAAGCAGCGTGTATTAGCAGATTGCCTAGTAAACACATCATGAGAACAATGGTAATCTCTGCAGTGGTCAGTTGTATGTCAAAGTTGATGCTGCTGCCCCTGCAGATGCTATGTCCTCACCACCAAGATATGGTAGGTTATGCTCTCAAGTCTGGCCAGGTTTTCTCTTGTCCAGAGTTCAAGGGAGCAATGCCAACACCCTTCCCTAGCTCCCCATTGCTATGATTTTGTAAGACACAGTTGTAGATCAGTTGTAGGTCCCACAGAACCCCTGTGTCCTGACTCCAATCCCCAGAATTTCTTACTTCCCTCATGAATGTCCCCAGGGAACCGGCTAGTGAGAGATCATGAACAACTAATGCTTGGGTCTCCCATTTATGTTTCAATAGTGAGGTTTTTGTTTTAGTTTGGTTTGGTTTGGCTGTATTTTAAATCACTCTGTTTGCATGAGGTGGAAAGTACTTTATGACGGCATTAGTACTGAGAATCTGTGAAAGAGTTTAAAATCATCATATATCAGAAAGGACCAATGAGAAACTCCAAGACAGATCTCTGAGTCAGGAGGTGGAACACTGGGAACTCATCTGTCATAGATGGTGAAAGAGGCCAGGACATACTTGAGAAATCTATTTTGCTGGGAGCTGAAGCGGGAAGACCAAGGGACCTGAGGTCAGCATGCTTTCCCTCACTCTGGGCAAGCTTGCTTCGTGAAGGCTTTTGTAACCCAGAAGACTTCTTTGAGCAGTTTGCTTATCCAAAGTCGACAGTACAGAAGGGTACAGGGATAGTCCACAAACTGTTCCTAGCTGCACAACAGAAATGCAGAGTTAAGAAGGAGTTGGAGATGTTTTTATAATGATGTGAATTTGACTCAAAGTCCAAACATGAACCCCATGTGCCCCATCTCTGGAAAAGAGATACCACATGCCGATACCAAGTTTATGTGATAAACTGTATAGAAATACACACAAAAGCCAGGTACTGTACTGGATGATATACTGGGATAAGTATATCAGTCCTTACCTTCACAGATAGTTTCAAAACTAGCACCATACAGAAAAAACCTCTGTTCCTTAGTCACCCAGATCATCCCTTCTGGAGGTAACAAGGGGATTATCTTTTCTATAGCCTGATTCATCTCAAAGTCATGCATTCACAGGCAGATGTATTTTATATGCACATATATTTCTTTCGTCTAAATGCAGACTGTAGAGGTCCTTTTAGAATGGAGATGGAATGTGCTGGCCTGTGTAACACTCTGATTCTAATGCAAGGGTACAGGAAGCTCTCAAAGAATTGCAACTTCCTCTCTAAATATACATGCAATTATCACATACATGATCAGTGAATTAATCAAATTGCAAGCCTACACCTGAGCCTCCTTTTCATGTGGGAAGCACCTATATTCTGTTTGCTAAGTTTTCTATGTTTGCCTTCTACTTTTCTTTTTTTTTGTTAATCATAAAATCTATCTTATTTTCCTCATTCACAATTGCATTTTTTTGTTTTATTTTTGCATTGTTTTTATTGAGCTATACATATATGTCTCTAGAATGGATTTGATCCCAAAGAGTTTGGGAGGCCAATACTTAGATCTTAGATGCTCACTCCATTAGGATGAGAAAGGCACGAAAAGACAGTTTTTCTCCAAAGAAGAAACTGAGGCTGCTGTTAATCCAAAATTCATCAAGAAACAGGGTTGTTAGAGCCACTGCCTGGTGGGTAGAAAACAGGATGGAGTGAGGAGATGGTTTCGATTCAGTGAGCCCAACTACAAGCTTCCCATATATTTGCTGCATTCTTATTTCCTCAAGAACTTCCAGTTTAGATGGGGAAGAAACATGCATGGTTTATTACACAGGATGAACCGAGCAGCTTTTAAGGGATAGTGTCCCTGTTTCCAAAAAGAGACTGAAAGAAGACCATAGCTAAAAGATGTTGGCTGCAAATGGCCAATTCTGGGCTATTTCCTGGAAAATCCATTCAGGGTATGGGCTAATGGTGTTTCAGCAAGCTGTAGACTTGCCAGTACATCTATTCTATGAACTCCTTCACCCAGGTTCACTCAAAAGGTTTTAAAATAGCACTTGCTGAATGAATGGCACGCATGTCTGTAGTGTCTCCTGGAGAAGTAATTAACAGTTCTCTGGCCTTAGGTATGAAGCTTTTAACGTTTAGCAGCAGCCTGGCCCAGGTGAGAAAAGCTGCCTAATGCCATTTCTAAGGGAAGTCAGAAGCAGGAAGAGCCAGCTTTTGTTAGAAACAATTTCACTTGCTCCACCTTTCAGGAAAGTCAGCTTTGAAATGATAGGTGTATTTGCAGCCGTTGAGGATGGTGCTTTGTTCTACCTGAAATATTTACAACAAGCCATACTCTTGGGTTAGTATAAGAATGATTCTCTTGTCTTTACTGATTATTCACACAATAAACGATGTCAGATTCTTACTTTCCATACAAGTCAGCTACTGCTAAGAGGAACCATTGGAAGAATACCAACAAATAACAGAATCTGGTCTCTTCAAGGGAAACAAGCAAAGCTCATTGGGATGCCAAGCATTTCTACTGAGCCCAAAAGGGTAGGGAGCTGAAGAAGCCCAGAGTGGATGTGTGAACAGCTGATAAAGCCCTGAGTGGAGACGTATGGTTGACATGGGCACAGCCATGTCAAGGACCAAGGCCTCAGACCCATGGGAGTGGCAGAGTGGCAAAGCCATCCTTCCATCTGCATCAAAATGGCTAAGCCTTCCACTGGTACAAGTACTTGAATTTACAAACTATTGACCAAGGTAATCACACAGTAGCAACTACTGTGCTGTAGTGATACAGAGACTGAGGTTCCAGGTTTTAGAAGTAGTTGGTGGCACTGCATCAGAACGTCCACAGCCTACCTGACCCTTGTTGTTCTGTGCTTGTGTCTGTCTGTCCTTTCATCATTTCTTTGATACAGCAGGAAGCTCATTTCCTTGCTGCATGTAGGATGATATAACATCATTCACCCATCTATCCGTTTAATATGTTTGGAACATTTACTACATATAGGAAACTGTGCTAATGGATAAAGGATAATGAGGCCACAGTCCTTCTCTACTTAGGACCATCTTCCCCAAAGAGCTACGTGAGGCATTCTAGGGCAGCAGAAAGACCCCTGAATCTAGAGCAAGGAGTGAGGGATGAGACCAGAGGAGGCCTGAGTGACCATGGGCACAGCAGCAGCTAAATAGTTGTCCCAGCATGCTGGTGTGATGCTCTGTAATAGCTGTCCCAGCATGCTGATGTGATGCTCTGTAATAGCAGTGGTTGTGGTGTATAGTCTTGATTGTCAGCTTGAGTGCAAGGAGAAATAGCCAGGATATTAGTCTGTATCTACCAGGGTGTTTCCAGAGACAGTTAACTAAGAGAGGAAGACCCACTCTAGATACAGGCAGTTGCACTCAATAGGCATAATAAAAACAAACATGTAAAGAAAAAGAAAAACAAAGAATGGGAAGGAGGAGAAGTCTAGAGAGAAGCATTCTCTCTGTTTCCTGGCCACCATAAGGTGTGTTACACCATTCTGTTGTGATCTGTCTCAATGGTCTAGAAACAAAGGCCATTCAACCATAGAGCAAAACCTTGGAAACTCAGAACTGGAAGGTCGTTCTTCCTTTTAAATTATTTATCTCAAATATTCGTCACTGTCGCAAATATTAGACTTATAAAATATTATCCCAAGGTCTGTGCACCTGAGTCATTCCTTTGGTTCCAGACAGCAGTGCAATGATCCTGATTTAGCAATGCTAAGCATTTGGCAAACATTTAAAACAAGAATAACCAGCAGGTATTGTTTGATCAATTGTAGCATTTGTAGATTTGCTGGGTCCTGTGCATACAGAGCAGGGATGGGAGACTAGCAGAAATGACAGCACCTCTTTTCCTGATATTTTCTGAGTTTACATTCATCTCCTAAAGAGCACCTTCTTCATAACACAGTCCTCCAAGTACCAGGAGCATTGCCAACCTAGTTCACCAGGTCAAGGCGGGGCAATCCATGTTTTCCCTCAGCTTTTAAAAAAGAATGTGCTGACTAAATAGGTTAAGTTAACGAACATTGTACTTCAGGTGGAAAACAATATAGACTCATGATTTTGGTCAATGCTGAAAATGCTTTAAAATGTCTTTTAATATATTAATAACCCAAGGAAAGCATACACAGAACCTCCTGGAAATTGGAAGCAAACAGGATCATCAAGCAAAAGTTGGAAGCCAGGGGCGGGGATAGAGGTGGGAGAAATTTCATCCGATGGATGGAGATAGAGACAGAGACCCACAATCACATCAGAGCAATGGATTGAGCCCCCAAGGTGCAGGTGAAGAGCAGAAGGTGGGAGA